>SJYC01009772.1:0-37964 GCA_006408675.1 Madoqua kirkii
GCTCCAAAATCACTGCAGATGGTGACTGCAGCCATGAAATTAAAAGACGCTTACTCCTTGGAAGAAAAGTTATGACCAACCTAGATAGCATATTCAGAAGCAGAGACATTACTTTGCCGACTAAGTTCCATCTTGTCAAGGCTATGGTTTTTCCAGTGGTTATGTATGGATGTGAGCATTGGACTGTGAAGAAGGCTGAGCGCCAAAGAATTGATGCTTTTGAACTGTGGTGTTGAAGAAGACTCTTGAGAGTCCCTTGGACTGCAAGGAGATCCAACCAGTTCATTCTGAAGGAGATCAGACCTGGGTGTTCTTTGGAAGGAATGATGCTAAAGCTGAAACTCTAGTACTTTGGCCACCTCATGCCAAGAGTTGACTCATTGGAAAAGACTCTGATACTGGGAGAGATTGGGGGGAGGAGAGAAGGGGACTACCAAAGATGAGATGGCTAGATAGCATCACGGACTCGATGGATGTGAATCTGAGTGAACTCCGAGAGATGGTGATGAATAGGGAGGCCTGACGTGTTGCGATTCATGGAGTCGCAAAGAGTCGGACACGACTGAGTGACTGAACTGAACTGCAATAATTTTGCCATAGACCGGAAAATAACACAACATTGTAAATCAACTATCTGTAGTTGTTGCTGTCTCGTTGCTAAGTCATGTCCGAATATTTACCACCCAAAGACTGTAGAATGCCAGGCTACCACGTCCTTTACTATCTCCCAGAATTTGCTCAAATTCATTTCCATTGAATTGGTTATGTTGTCTAACCAGCTCATTCTCTGCTACCCCCTTCTCCTTTTGCCTTCAATCTTTCCAATGAGTCAGCTCTTCCTATCAGATGGCTAACATATTGGAGCTTCAGCATGAGTCCTTCAAACAAATATTAAAATTCATTTCCATTGAATTGGTTATGTTGTCTAACCAGCTCATTCTCTGCTACCCCCTTCTCCTTTTGCCTTCAATCTTTCCAATGAGTCAGCTCTTCCTATCAGATGGCTAACATATTGGAGCTTCAGCATGAGTCCTTCAAACAAATATTCAGAGTTGATTTCCCTTAGAATTCCTGGCTTGATTTCCTTGTTGTCCAAGGGGCTTCCAAGAATCTCCAGCACCACAATTCAAAAACATCAATTCTTTGGTGCTCAGCCTTCTCTATGCTCTAAATTTCACATCTGTACATGATTAATGGAAAAACCATAGCTTTGACTATATGGACCTTTATTGACAAAGTGATGTCTCTGCTTTTAAATAATGCTGTCTAGGTTTGTCATAGCTGTTCTTCCGAGGAGTAAGTAACTGTCTTTTAATTTCATGGTTGCATTCTTTGTCCATAGTGATTTTAGAGCCCAAGAAAATAAAATCTGTCACTGCTTCCACTTTTCCCCCTTCTATTGCCATGAAGTGATGGGATCAGATGCCATGATCTTAATTTTTTGAATTTAATATTGAGTTTTAAGACAGCTTTTCCACTCTCCTCTTTCACCTTCATGCTGCATAGAAGTTAAATAAGGAGGGTGACATAGCTCATAGCTTCATTGAGTTACGCAAGCCCTTTTGCCACCACAGGGTTGTGATTCATGAGGCAGAACTCGACTATACTTCAATTGAAAAGAAAAGAATCAGCCACCATTTGAAATCACTTCTCCTTGTGATTCCCCCAGGCCTTGCTGCTGATCTGCTCTTCCAGGCAATTTTCTTTTTGATTCCTTCCTTCACTTTGGTCTCCATTGCATCTTTACTTCTGTTTCTTCATGAAGAGCTGGGGTATCTGAGCCCTAAGACTGAACAGTTTGAAACTTTTATTACAGAAAATACCTTGTTTCTGTGTAAATAAGTGATTGCAAATGAATATTTGAGGTATATGTGTGTGTGCTACAGGACTTCCCTGTAGCTCAAATGGTAAAGAATCTGCCTCTGATGCAGGGGGCCAGGGTTTAGTCCTTGGGTTGGGAAGTTCTTCTGGAGAAGGGAATGACAATCCACTCCAGTATTCTCACCTGGAGTGCTCCACGGACAGAGAAGCTTGGTGGGCTACAGTCCATGGGGTTGCAAAGAGCTGGACATGACTGAGCAGCTAACACACACACATGTGTGTGCTATTTATTACTGACTCCACAAGCTAGACTTGTGCATGTCAGCTGAGACTCCAGATACATGCAACTTCACAGAGTTTTCAGGGGATGAGACAGGCTGTCTCAGGGTTGCATGGGGCTTCTAGCTTCCTTATAGACTCTGCACAAATCTTTCACACATATTGCAGTGTTTTTCCTGGTCTTTGCTAGTGTATCACAATTCTTTAAGCATAGAGTTTACCAGTATTCTTTAGGCATGTAGGTCTTCACCTGAATTTTGGACACCAAGGAGCTCTGTGAGTGAATACCAGGAGGTTGCGGTTGCTGTTCTCTAAACACTCAAGCACTTAACATCTATTCAATTTTAATATTGCTCACAAAATAAAGTTTTGATTAGAGGTTCAGAATGTTTCCAAGGTTTTGAACACAAACTTTCACTGTTGCCTATCATTCTTTCATTATAGTGAGGCTGTTATTAATACATACAAGACACTATTTGCTTACTTTTAACTCCTTATTCTATCTTAAAGACACAAATGGAACTGCTTATAGTGATTATCAGAATTTCTGTGCTTTTGCTAATAGACTAAGTGGTTCAGTAGACTAAGAAATTCTTTGTTTAACCAATTGTGTAGAATTGTGCAATCTTGGGTTTTTAAATTTGTCTGAGCCCCATATTCCTTCATGACAAAATGAGACTGGATTAGATTATCTTTAAAGTTTTTAGTTTCAATGTCATATGACTTCAGACATTTTTTTCTTCTTTGGGGAAATAAATGGTACATAAATAATATTAAGGAAGTTAAAAAATAAATTAATTCTAACCTAGTAGCTTTGAATCCATGGTTTATTTTCATTTGGATTCTTCAATATAGTGTAATCTATTCAACTAATTTGGTTTAATAACATATTAATAGCATCTTTTAAAAATACATTGGCTGCCAGTGACTTCTTAACCTTAGAAGTACCTGTACCTGTAGTACCTGCTAATCAGTTCAGTTCAGTCGCTCAGTCGTGTCTGACTCTTTGCAACCCCACGGACTGCAGCATGCCAGGCCTCCTTGTCCATCACCAACTCCCAGAGTTTACTCAAACTCATGTTCATGAGTCACTGATGCCATCCAACCATCTCATCCTCCATCATCCCATTCTCCTCCAGCCTTCAATCTTCCCCAGCATCAGGGTCTTTTCAAATGAGTCAGCTCTTCGTATCAGGTAGCCAAAGTATTGGAGTTTCAGCTTCAACATCCTGCTAATAGAAAAACAAAATTTTAACTCTTTCCTTTTTTTAAAAAATTAATGGTCTGTATAATTGGCTAAATGGCAGATCAGAAAAACGTCTTCACAGTTCATTGTTGTTGTTGTTTAGTCACTCAGTCATGTCTGACTCTTTGTGACTCCTTGGACTGTAGCTCACCAGGCTCCTCTGTCCATAGGATTTCCCAGGCAAGACTACTAGAGTGGGTTGCCATTTTCTTCTTCATCACAGTTCATTAGTAGACTCTAACGAAGATCATGGCATCTGGTCCCATGACTTCATGGGAAATAGATGGGGAAACAGTGGAAACAGTGCCAGACTTTATTTTTTTGGGCTCCAAAATCACTGCAGATGGTGCCTGCAGCCATGAAATTAAAACACTCTTACTGCTTGGAAGAAAAGTTATGACCAACCTAGATAGCATATTCAAAAGCAGAGACATTACTTTGCCAACAAAGGTCCATCTAGTCAAGGCTATGGTTTTTCCAGTGGTCATGTATGGATGTGAGAGTTGGACTGTGAAGAAAACTGAGGGCCGAAGAATTGAATTTTGAATTTTGAACTGTGGTGTTGGAGAAGACTTTTGAGAGTCCCTTGGACTGCAAGAAGATCCAACCAGTCCATTCTGAAGGAGATCAGCCCTGGGATTTCTTTGGAGGGAATGATCCTGAAGCTGAAACTCCAGTACATTGGCCACCTCATGCGAAGAGTTGACTCACTGGAAAAGATTCTGATGCTGGGAGGGAATGGGAGCAGGAGGAGAAGGGGACGACAGAGGATGAGATGGCTGGATGGCATCACGGACTCAATGGATGTGAGTCTGAGTGAACTGGAGTTGGTGATGGACAAGGAGGGAGGCCTGGCGTGCTGCAATTCATGGGATTGCAAAGAGTCAGACACGACTGAGCGACTGAACTAAATTGAACTAAAATCAATTTTGAAAAAGTTATATTCTTCATACCTATTTACTTATGTGTAAATATAGAAAATACTTAATATTCCTGCTGTGGAATTAGTAGCTGGAGTTCATATCAACTCCTCATAGATTTATGCAAGTTGGATTTAAAAAATAATTATAAAGTAATGAGTTTGTCCATAGAGTTTAGACAGCATAAAATTTATTTCAAATTAATATGGTCAGGTGTCCTTGTCTTTTAATGAGATTCCTCTCTGAGGTTGTTTTATTCATGAAACTGCTCTCAGGGCCATGGAGATGGGCTCCCTGGCAGTTAGCATGATTGCTTCTTTGGGAAGGTTCATACACTTGCTTGACAAAACAAGTGACAGTAGTGAAGCCTGGAGCTAAGCATACAGTCTCTGTCCACATCCATTCTTGTAGACATGGGATCGAGGTTTGGGGATGGAGTATTGCTCTGGACCATAGCTCAGCTACCCAGTGCAGAGAACTCTTCTCAAGACAGCATTACCAAATTCCCTGATGGGAAGAACAATGGAAGGTGCTTGTAAGACATATGATTCCCCAAGTCACTGTCCTGGAGGCTCTGATTCCACAAGGTATGGGTCAGAACCTGGGAATCTGTATTATTGTTGAGAACTCCTGATAACTTATTTCATCAAGAAGTTTGGGAAAACACCTCATTTTGTAACACATCGTCTCTCTTCCTTTTTTTCACTCGTATTTTATTCTTCTTCTAAAACCATAAAATTACTGCATGATTACTGCAATCAGTGATGCTCTTACTTTCTGAATGTCTTCCTGGATTGCTGCCCCCCTTCACACCTACCATTCATTTCATATACCCTCACCAGCTTATTCTCCTGAAAAATCAGCTCTGATCATTACTTTCCCATTTAAAGAACACCTAAGCTGCTTGCAGAATCATTTCCAGACTCTCAGTGCAGGACTCATGGAAATCATAAATTGTTCTCAGGCAGTCCTTTCAAATTCTTTCTTACCAAGTGCCTTTATATACTTTAGGATTCAGGCACATGTGTCCATTTGATTTCTGCTACACACATTCTTTAGTGCCCTAACTCTTCGCCTTGGCTTATACTTTTCTTTCTGCCTAGAGTATTATTATTATATATGTATGCCTATATCTTATTGGGCTTTCCAGGTGGGTCTGGTGGTAGAGAACTGGCCTGTCAATACAGGAGACATAAGAGACACAGGTTTGAATCCCAGGTCAGGAAGATCCTGTAGAGAAGAAAACGGCAACCCACTCCAGTATTCTTGCCTGGAACATCCAATGAGCAGAGGAGCCTGGAGGGTTACAATCCATGGGGTCACAAGGAGTCAGACACGACTACAGCAACTTAGCATGCATGCATGCACCATGTCTTATGTATCAGGGGCTCAAAAGTTACCTCCTTTCTGAGTGTGACCTCATTTAGTCAGTCCAAGAATAAGCATTTACTCACAACTGCCTGTACTTCACCCCACTCCAGTACTCTTGCCTGGAGAATCCCATGGATGAAGGGGCCTGGTGGGCTGCAGTCCATGGGGTCGCTAAGAGTCAGGGTGACTGAATGACTTCACTTTCACTTTTCAGTTGCATGCATTGGAGAAGGAAATGGCAACCCACTCCAGTGTGCTTGCCTGGAGAATCTCAGGGATGGGGGAGCCTGGTGGGCTGCTGTCTATGGGGTCGCACAGAGTTGGACACGACTGAAGCAGCAGCAGCAGCAGCAGCTTGTACATCAGGCACTGTGCTGAGTTCTTTATGTTTGTCTCATTTGATTCTCAAAATAACCTCATGAGAGAAGTTTCCCTCCTGTGGATCTCATTTGCACAGTAGAGTTGCTCCTCATTTCCTCAGATTTCACATTTGTGAATTCACCTGCCCACTAACATTTCTTTATAACCCCATAACCAACACTCATAGGGATTTTGGTCATTTTTGCATATATGCAGAATGGTGAAAATTTTAGATCACTGCAAGTGAACTTCCCAGCTGAGGTCAAACAAGGAGATGCTCTGCCTTCTTGTTTTAGGCCATGCTTCTCACATTTTTGTTGGTAGCTTTATCTTTAAAATGGATGAGAAAGTCAAAAAAGAAATTAAGGAAACAATTCCATTCACCATTGCAATGAAAAGAATAAAACCCACAGCAAACATTATCCTCAATGATAAAAAATTGAAAGTATTTCCCCTAAAGTTAGGAACAATACAAGGGTGCCCACTTTCACTACTACTATTCAATATAGTTCTGGAAGTTTTGGCCACAGCAATCAGAGCAGAAAAAGAAATAAAAGGAATCCAAATTGGAAAATAAAAAGTAAAACTTTCACTGTTTGCAGATGACATGATCCTCTACATAGAAACTCCTAAAGAGTCCACCAGAAAACTATTAGAGCTCATCAATGAATATAGTAAAGTTGCAGGATATAAAATCAACACTCAGAAATCCCTTGCATTCCTATATGCTAACAATGAGAAAGTAGAAAAAACGTTAAGGAAACAATTCCATTCACCATTGCAATGAAAAGAATAAAATACTTAGGAATATACCTACCTAAAGAAACTAAAGACCTATATATCAAAAACTATAAAACACTGATGAAAGAAATCAAAGAGGACACTAATAGATGGAGAAATATACCATGTTCATGGATCGGAAGAGTCAATATAGTGAAAATTAATATACTACCCAAAGCAATCTACAGATTCAATGCAATCCTTATCAAGCTATCAGCAGTATTTTTCATAGAACTAAAACAAATAATCTCAAGATTTGTATGGAAATACAAAAAACCTCGAATAGCCAAAGCAATCTTGAGAAAGAAGAATGGAACTGGAGGAATCAACTTGCGTGACTTCAGGCCCTACTACAAAGCCATAGTCATTAAGAAAGTATGGTACTGGCACAAAGACAGAAATATATGGAACAAAATAGAGAGTCCAGAGATAAATCCACACACCTATGGACACCTTGTCTTCAGCAAAGGAGAGAAGAATATACAATGGAGTAAAGACTATCTCTTTAACAAGTGGTGCTGGGAAAACTGGTCAACCACCTGTAAAAGAATGAAACATATCCTATATAGTTGGTATATAGAAAAACAAGTAGTGGACCTGGTATTAGCAACATTAGATCTTCGAGTTGAGTGCTTTCTTTGTTATAACCCACTGCACCTTTGTTCTACAGGAATGTATCTTTATTTAGTACTTTGAGGGTGATGCAGAGTAAAGAAAAAACACTTCTAAGGAAAAGGAGTTTTCTGGTTGATAGACAATTATCCAAGAAGAGAGCCATAAAAATGTTAATAGGCCTCTTGGCCAGAAGATAATGTAAGCCACCTGAGACCTTTTGTATACGAGAGGGTATGCAAAAAGTAAGCCTTGTCTCAATGAGGGTCAGGACTGCTGCCCCTGCATAACTCTGCATATTCCATTATTTCTTTATGTACAACTTGGGGTATATAAGCTGATTTTGAAAAATAGTTTTTGGAGTCTTGCACAGATGCTGGGTTTCCCCATGTCGTTCTTTTCTCTCTTTTTTGGCTGAATTCCCATCTGGGGCGTGGAGGCTCACCATGTTTACTTACTTGTCCCGGCTTCTAAGATCTGTAAGAGAGAGAGCCCAAGGCAGGGCACTCTCTGATATTCAAACAGGCACTGGTGGCCTAATGTAGATGGTGCAAGTTCCTTGTCTGGAACTTTATTGGTTTTCCACGTAAGCCAAGTTATTCAGCCTCTTTTTTCCCACCTAAATTTCCTACTATACTATTTCTTCTAAATCTAATCTTATATCTCTAAATAAATAAGCTTTTCCTCGCCAACACCATCCCCATTTTGAATTCCCTGGATCCACTTTCTCAGAAGCATGAAAGGCCCATATAGCATCAGTGATCATTAATTATAATTATAATCTGAATTATAGTTCCTTTAAATTTAAGCCTTTCACTCTGTCTTGAACATTCTACAAGGCAATCCTTTTCTAGTATCTAACTTTAAATGTCTTTTTTTTTTTTTTTGTATTTAGGTCACTTAAGAGGTTTATTTGGAGAAGGCAATGGCACCCCACTCCAGTACCCTTGTCTGGAGGATCTCATGGAAGGGGAAGTCTAGTGGACTGCAGTCCCTGGGGTCACAGAGTCGGGCACGACTGAGCAACTTCTCTTTCACTTTCATGCACTGGAGAAGGAAATGGCAACCCACTCCAGTGTTCCTGCCTGGAAAATCCCAGGGACAGAGGAGCCTGCTGAGTCGCCCTCTATGCGGTCACACAGAATCGGACAAGACTGAGGTGACTTAGCAAGAGGTTTATAACCAATGTGATGTGTTCACTCACATCCACAAATCTGGAAATAAGAATACTACATAAAGAGTTATTTTAATCAACTGCTTTCTTCCTCTCGTTGTATATAACTGTGCTAGTGCTAAGTCGCTTGAGTCATGTCTGACTCTTTGTGACCCCATGGACTGTAGGCTACAAGGCTCCTCTGTCCATGGGGATTCTCCAGGCAGGAATACTGGAGTGGGTTTCCATGCCCTGCTCCAGGGAATCTTCCTGACTCCAGAATTGAGCCCATGTATTTTAGGTCTCCTGCATTGGCAGGCGTATTCTTTACCACTAGCAGTACCTAGGAAGACCATGCATAGGGAAACCATCAAAATAAGGCCTTCCAAAACTCTGGAGCATAAAATTAGAGGCAAGGAAAGAATCTGGAGTAATGAGAAGATGACTACTCACTGAGAGGAGGCAGAGTAAGAAACCGGGGCTCCTTCCTATTGGAAGAGAAGAGCCACTGGAGCTAATAAGCAGAGAATTAAGACAGCAGATTCCTGTTATGGTGGCTGCAGAGTGGAGGGAGGCAAGTTAGGAGGCTGCTGGAGTCAACCAGGGTAGAGATGTCTTGGATTTCAGACCAGGGCGATGTGTCTACAGATTTGAGAAACACTGCAGAAATAAATTCCTCATGACGTGCTAATTTTACCACAGCGAAGGAGCAAAATGTAACAGTCTGAATGTCGTAGTAGTCTCCTTTGTATTCGGCTTCCCTCATAGCTCAGTTGGTAAAGCATCCATCTGCAGTGTAAGCGACCCCGGTTCGATTCCTGGGTCAGGAAGATCTGCTGGAGAAGGGAGAGGCTACCCACTCCAGTATTCTTGGGTTTCCTCTGTGGCTCAGCTGGTAAAGAATCCACCTGCAGTGCGGGAGACCTGGGTTCAATCCCTATATTGGGAACATCTCCTGGAGAAGGGAAAGGCTCCCCACTCCAGCATTGTTGCCTGGAGAATTCCATGGACTATATAGTCAATGGGGTTACAAAGAGTCGGGCACGACTGAACGACTTTCACGTCATTTCTCCTTTGGATATTGGACTTACAGTGTCATCGATCTACTGAGACTCAGGTGAATTTGTTACCTTTTGAGGAGAATGGACATAACTTGTGAAGGTGGAGCCTGAACAGAGAACCTTTGAAAGTAAGAGTGAATCCTTAGTATAACGGGACCTCTCTTGGGAGTTTGGAATTCAATAAACAGGGGCCAGCATGGATTTGGGGGGCATATTCCACCTATTCAGGTGAATGGTCGCCATTTATAGGCCAGATTAGTAAAATCACTACTTTGTTATTTCCCTGATGTTATCCCTGTGCTTATGTCCAGTGGACTCCAACTCTCCATGACCCCATGGACTGCAGCCTACCAGGGTCGTCAATCCATGGAATTTTCCAAGCAAGAGTACTGGAGTGGTTTTCCATTTCCTCCTCCAGGGGATTTTCCTGACGCAAGAATCAAAATCATGTCTCTTGCATTGGCAGGGGACTTTGCATTGGCACTCTTTACCACTGTACCAATCCCTGCTGCTGCTGCTGCTGCTGCTGCTGCTAAGTCGCTTCAGTCGTGTTCGACTCTGTGCTACCCCATAGACAGCAGCCCACCAGGCTCTGCCGTACCTGGGATTCTCCAGGCAAGAACACTGGAGTGGGTTGCCATTTCCTTCTCCAGTGCTTGAAAGTGAAAAGTGAAAGGGAAGTCGCTCAGTCGTGTCCAGTTCTTCGGACCCCATGGATTACAGCCTACCAGGCTCCTCCATCCATGGGATTTTCCAGGTAAGAGTACTAGAGTTGGTTGCCATTGCCTTCTCCTGAGCCTTTAGTGAATGCTTTAGGATTCATGTGTTATATAGGGTAAAGCATTAAAAGAAATGCAGCCTCTCTTCAGGATGTGGTAGCAGTTTACCTGGCCCATCAGACTGTGAGCTCCTTGAATTCAAAAGCTGTTTCTTCTCAATTCTATATCCAGGTACGTAGCCCAGGGCCAGATATATGGCTAACGCTTGTTAACGAGTATATGCCTCATACCTAAAATAATGCTGAATACTAGCAGATGCTGAGTAAAACACTGGGGAGCTACTGAAAGCCCCAAAGGGAGGTATATTTCTGGGGCCTAAGAGGAAAAGAAAAGTGAGTCCAGTCATAAGCCACCTGCTACCAATACTTAAGGATGTGGTTTTGATTTTAAGGAAAGTGCTGTCTCTAGAAGTCAAGGCTGACTCCAAGATACCTGGCTGAGGGAAATGAGAGAGCCAAAAAGACAGGAAAGGGGCAAACGGTTCTGGAGATGCGCTCAGAGCTGCAGGCTCACTGGGTAAATGTTCTGAGTGTGTCTCCGTATGGCACTCAAACTATAATGTCAGAAAGCACTTTTTCATAACAGTGTAGAAGACCAACTGGGGTAGAAAGAGATGAGACTGTGTCTGGAGCAGGGCAGTCTCAGAGTCGGCAGCTGTCCCGAACAGCACCAGGATGGCTCTGCCACTGATGTCTGTCTGCTGGATGGGGGAGCCCTGCACCCCCACCTTCATTATCTCAGACAGTATACGGGATTGGTGGGCCAAACGCCCTCCGAAGGTCTGTGTGAAAGTCGCTCAGTCATGTTGACTCTTTGTGACCCCAAGGACTCTACAGTCCAGGGGACTCTCCAGGCTGGAATCCTGGAGTGGGGAGCCTTCCCCTTCTCCAGGGGATGTTCCTGACCCAGGGGTTGAACCCAGGTCTCCCGCACTGCAGGCGGACACGTTACCATCTCAGCCACCAGGGAAGCCCTTTATACAGCTGAGATGGTAAAGCGTTCACCTGCGATGCAGGAGACCTGGGTTTGATCCCTGGGTCGGGAAGATCCCCTGGAGAAGGGGAAGGCTACCCACTCCAGGATTCTTGGCTGGAGAATCCCAGGAACAGAAGAGCCGGTAAGGCTAGAGTCCATGGGGTCGCAGAGAGTGGGAGACAACTGAGTCACCAACACTCTCTGAAGGTCTGGTCTAAGATAAAAATCTCTTTTCCACTGTACTAGAAATCTGGGGTCTGCTAGGCCCTGCTGTCACCTGTTCATGCGGGGATGATGGCTCCAGGATGTCCCATGATTGTCACTCAAGTGCAGTCTCTGAATGTGAGGGCTGGGCAGCCTGGCTGGGCCAGGTCTGGCTTTGCAGTATCTTGTACACATAAGGGAACTTCCTGCTTCTCACATGTCCTGACCATTCTGAAGCCAGATTTCCTTTATCTGAGTTCCATAGAGGTCCAGATATGACAGCAAGGAAAATCTCCAGGAGATTCCCACAGATTTAACTTCCTAACCTACCTCCCATTTCAGCCCTTTCCTTTGAACAGGTATATAACTAGTAAAATCCCATGGACAAAGGAGCCTGGTAGGCTACTGTACCTGGGGCTCAAAGAGTCAGACACGACTGAGCAACTTCACTTCATTGCAGCTAGTAAAGAAGAAACTATATGTAGATAGATGGAATATTTTTAAGATGTTATTTCTGAGCCATTTTAGTGCAGGTGTTGTGTTTTTTTTTAACTGAAGTATTGTTGCTTTACAATGTAGTGTCAATTTCTGCCATATAGCAAAGTGATTCATTATACATATATATGTATAATGAATATGTATTATATATATATATATATATATATATATAGAGAGAGAGAGAGAGAGAGAGAGAGAGAGAGAGATTCTGTGAAGAATTCCTTCCGATTAGGCTTTATCACAGGATACTGAGTACAGTCCCTGTGCTATCCAGTGGGACCTTGTGCTTGTCCTTTCTACATAAGATGGCTTGCATCTGCGAATCCCAAACTCCCAGTTCACCCCTCTCCCACCCTCCCTTGGCAACACAAGCCTATTCTCTTTGTCTGCGAGTCTTTTTGTTTTATAGATGGGCTCATTTCTGTCATAATTTAGATTCCACATGTGAGTGATATGATGTAGCATTTGTCTTTATCTGGCTTATTTCACCTGGTATGAACATCTCTAGGTGCAAGCATGTTGCTGCAGAGGGCATTGTCACATTACCGTTTTGTGGCAGAGTAATATTCCATGGTGTATTCCACAGCCTCTTTATCCACTCATCTGTCGATGGACATTTACGTTATTTCCATGTCTTCGCTCTTGTGAACTATGTCGCTGTGAACATACAGGTGCATGTGTCTTTTTGAATTATAGTTTTATATGATGATAAATATGCTGGATCATATGATAAGTCTATTTTTAGTTTTTGAGGAAACTCCATATTGGAGATGTGTATAAGAGAATTTCTGTCATAATTAGATTCCATATGTGAGTCATATAATGTAGTATTTGTCTTTATCTGGCTTATTTCACCTGGTATAAACATCTCTAGGTGCAAGCATGTTGCTGCAGATGGCATTGTCACATTACCGTTTTGCAGCAGAGTAATATTCCATGGTGCATTCCACAGCTTCTTTATCCACTCATCTGTCGATGGACATTTACGTTATTTCCATGTCTTCGCTCTTGTGAACTATGTTGCTGTGAACATACAGGTGCATGTGTCTTTTTGAATTATAGTTTTGTATGATGATAAATATGCTGGATCATTTGATAAGTCTACTTTTAGTCTTTGAGGAAACTCCATATTGGTGTTCAGGGGCTGTGCCAACTTATATACCCACCAACAGGGTAGAAGGTTTCCCTTTTTTTAGTGAAGGCACTTAAAAATCTATCACAAGAGTTGTCTCCTCACAAATTTTGATTTATTTTATGCTTATTTGTGTTCTTTCTTTTACATTCTCCTTATACTGCCATATAAGACTTTCAGATGGTAAATTCCAAGACAGCAAGTCTCTCTCACAATTTGGACTCTTCCAATTATCTTATGATATAATACTGGTATCAAAAAGGTAATGTATTCAATTAAAACCTCGTGTTCCACATTGAAAATAAGAAGAAAGGACATATTAATTTGATATCTAACCATTTTGTTGTTGGTGTGATTGTTCAGTCACTAACTCATGTCTGACTCTTTGCAACTTCATGAACTGTATAGCTCACCAGGCTCCTCTGTCCATGCGGTTCTCCAGGCAAGAACACTGGAGTGGGTTGCCATTTGCATTTCCATGGGATCTTCCCACCCGAGAGAGTGAGCCCTCATCGCGTACATTAGCGGGCAGATTGCTCACCAATGAGCCGCCAGGGTGAGTAGGCCATTATTGCTTATGTGTGTGTGCTCAGTCACTCAGTGTGTCCAGCTCTGTGACCCCATGGACCATAGCTTGCCTGGTATGCTAAATCCCGTAATAAAGATAAGTATACAGATAAGTATGAGCAGGCTTGTCCTGAGTGATGCATTAATGCTAAGAAAGGGCAGAGAATTTAGGAAATGGAATGCACCTTTAGTTATGAAACTGTTAATTCACGTATTAGTTTAACTTTCTTTTCTGCCAAAGATATTCCACAGCTCTACATACCCTTCGTTGGTCATTCTATAAAGTATGCACTCTCCAAACACTGGGTAGTCTTTGATTGCAGGATAAAATCGTCTTTAGAAGTGATATAAATATTCCACCCATTTTTAATCTGCATGATTTTCTTCTCTTTATAGTCAAGCATAGTTTCTGAGACAGTTCTGAATTTTATCAGAGACTGTGAAAGCATGCATGATATATCACAATATATTAAATAAATACAGATTTGGCTTCCCTGGTAAAGATGGTAAAGAATCTGCCTGCAATGCAGAAGACCTGGGTTTGATCCCAGGGTTGGGAAGATCCCCTGGAGAAGGAAACGGCCACCCACTCCAGTATTCTGGCCTGGAGAATTGCATGGACAGAGGAGCCTGGTGGGCTACAGTCCACGGGGTCATAATGAGTTGGACACAACTGAGTGACAAACACATTCACTTTCACTTGAGTGTAAAGGTTTTTCTAAGTTCAACCAATGAAAGAATTTTGTATGTTCTTGGATATTCCTGAGATGGAAGGCGGGTTCCAAGAAGATTCTCTTGACCTAAATGTCTTGCAACCAATGGATTTGATTAAAATGATAACAGACTATAACATCTTCCTTTAACAGAGACTGCATGCCCTTTGTGTGGCATCTGCTATGTATAGATTTTTATCACTCTTTATATCACCTCTTATTTATTACTTGCTTGTAAAAATATGACCATGATAATACTGTATATTTCAAATAACAAATCTTATTGCCAGGAATTGGTACTAGAAAGCAAATCTGCATTACCTAAGCAATAATACAAAAATAAATGGTATGAATATGTCATCTGTTGTTAAGAGCATATGCAATGTTTGATGTTAGTAGAGGATGCTGTATTTGAAAGTTATATTTGATGTTTGGTTTTCTCATAGATTTTAAATTAACTACCTTGGATTTTACATTTTTCTTCATGGCCTTAGCATGTGAAACCAAGAAGACCATTCTCAGATACTCACAGGGAAGTTAGTTATTCAGGAAGACTATAGTTGGGTCTTACATTTGTCTTCATAATAAATTCTATTCTTGTTACACTTTTGAAAAATCAGCTGATTTTAAATAAGCACTGCAGGATTCCAGTTCTTGTGATGTTAAGCCTACGATAATCACTGGAATATAAATATATACATACATACATATAACAAGCATGGGGCTTCCCTGGTAGCTCAGCTGGTAAAGAATCTGCTTGCAATAAAGGATATCCAGGTTTGATTCCTGGGTTGGGATGATCCCCTGGACAAGGGGTAGGCTAACCAGTCCAGTATTTCAAGCTTACCTGGTGGCTTAGATGGTAAAAATCCACCTGCAATGCAGGAGACCTGGGTTTGATCCTTGGGTTGAGAAGATTCCCTGGAGGAGGGCATGGCAACCTACTCCAGTATTCTTGTTCAGAAATTCTCCCTGCACAGAGGAGCCTGATGGGCTATGGCCCATGGGGTCACAAAGAGTCAGGCACAACTGAGCCGTTAAGCACAGCATATAAACATGGGATCTTCCAGGCACTAGTGATAATGAATCCCCTGCCAGTGCACGAGATGTAAGAGATGTGGGTTCCATCCCTGGGTCAAGAAGAAGCCATGGAGGAGGGCATGGGAACTCACTCCAGTATTCTTGCCTGGAGAATCCCATGGACTGTGAAGCCTGGCAGGCTACAGTCCATGGGGTCTCAAAGAATCAGTACTGAAGTGACTTAGTGCATACATCCATGCACACACACACACACATACACACACACACACACACATATGTATATGTGTGTATATACATAAGCATGCAATTAGTTTTATTAATTTGGCAAATGCTAATTGCTTCCACTATTGTTCAATGTTCAAAGGAGGCTTAGTAAGTATCTCTAATAGGGTTTTAGAATAATAAGAATATCTAGGTTCAAAAGGTAAGGACTGACTCCCTTATGCTCATTGAATTATTTTTCCACATCATATGAATATTTAAAACTGCACAAGTATAGCTATTTGCTATGTTCTATTCTTTTTCAGAGAAGCCCCCGAAACATTAATAATTCCAAGCCATCACAGTATAATACTTTTATAATTATAGAGATATAAATAATTTTGCATGATGTTAAACTGCATTTTAATATTTAATATCACAATTAATTGTTCAAGGTTCATTGTCCCACAAAATAATAAATGTAGTCACATAAAGGAAACTATACATTTATATAATTGTGCAAATGGATTCCATTTAATTATTCTTAAAACAGCTCAAATTCACAGCTCAATTAAAAGGTGATGGATTGCACATAACTTGTTCCTTTTTTTATGGATTATAGATTTGAGATAAAATTACCTCTGGAGACTTTCCCCCCCGTGGCTTCACAGTCTGTTCCTCCGAATGCAGGCTGATTGACTAGCAGTTCCCTCTTGTCACAGCAGGTCCCTGGCTTGCAATGTCTTCTCTACTTCTGTAATTACGTGTTTTAAGAAGATATGTTAATCAGCAGCCATATTCTGGAGTCTTGGGGGATCTAGCAGAAGTTTGTTGTGGATAATATGTTTCAACCATTTTGAAGTCAATACTCAAATCAATTATACGTATAGGCTACTTATTTGGCACAAAAGCAGTTCAGAACATCTTTCACTTGCTCATTTACACTCACACATAGACTCATGAATTCTTACTTGGGAACAGACTTCAAAAGTCACACGGTATCATCACTCATTTTATGTCTAAGGAAACATGGAGACTCGGGTTGGGGGGAGGAGCAAGTGTGTTGATAGGAGATTCTTATTTCAAATTCAAATGGGTCAGTTACTACACTGATTTCTTCCTGTTGCAGAAGCCGAACAACTACAAATGACGAGTTTTAAAACAAGGCAGGTTGAGTCTTCCACAGGTATGGAATCCAGGAATCCAAATGGAGGTGTTCTTTCTGGAAGCATCAGAAGACAGCCTGCTTCCTCGCTCGGTCTCTCTCCTAAAGGCCACGCTGGCCCCTTGGCTTGTGCGCTCTCCCTCCAGCCTCCAGCTCTGTCTCCACCTCTGCCTCGTTCTAACTCCGATCCTCCAGCCTCCCTCTCACAGGAAAACTTGTAATTCTATTGGACCCAAGAAGATGATCCAGATTCTCCCCTCATCTTAAAATGTTTAACTTACTCTTGTTTACACAGCCCCCTTTATTATGTGAATTAACAGACTCACAAGTTCCACAGATTAGAATTTAGATATCTTTGAAGGACCAGTATTGTCCTGCCCTGGTTATTTTGTCATCTGTAAAACAGGCTTGAATATCATAGGGCTATTTTAGAGCCGTATTAACACTCTACCCAATCTCTGATCATTGCTTATCTATTGTATTAATCTAACTGATTTTTCTATCTGTAGCATCATTTGTTCCTCATGTAGACTTACCCTACGGCTGCAAAAAATTCAAATGTGTTCATGTTGTTCTCTTGCATAATGCATTCAATGACCCCTCTCCCCACTTTGCTTCACTCATAACAGTTTACAACCCTTCACAAGAAGGATAGACTCTAGCTGTTTAGATTGTACTTTGCCACCTACCCTATGACCCACATGCTAGTTAACGTTTCTCAATGGGGCAAATTTCTCTGACCATTCACGCCTTTACAGAAGTTGTTTCTTCTGCTGGAAACAACCTGTAACCACTTCCTATCTAGGAAATGCATATTCATCCCCCCAGATTCATTCCATTGTATCCTCCTTTCTAACATTCACCGGAATAGGCATCTACCACCTTTTGCTTTCATCTGTACTACTGAACTCATCATGTGCTATTTCAGTTACAGTACATCTTCTTATAGCACATTCTGTGAAGAGTTCTTCAAGAGTGATGTCTGTGTTCTATTCATTTTCCGTAATCCCAGTATGTAATGTTTATCCTAGTCATTCTAGTTTTTCCTTCAATTTTACATTTCTTTCTTTGATATAAACATTATTGAATGATTTAAGCACCTGAGGTTCCTCCTGGCAAAGGATCTTCATAATGCATGTTTTATTTGCCACAGCACTGACTGAAAAATACTGAGAACAAGATAGGTATTTGTCTTTTAGATCATTAGATTGAAATACATTAATTTTTGTCTCTTGAATAAACAAGGATTTCTTAAGAATTATACTTAATTAAACATTATTTTATATTTTCATTAATGCTTGGCGGGAAGAGTCTCAAGAAAATCCATGCTTTTGTCTATAACCCTAAATCCTGCAGGGAAGACAGAATTTCTGATTTATAAACATAAATTATGTATCACAAATTCATGTAAAAATAAAGAATTTTAAGGAACGCAGGAAGCTTAGTTAGAATTGAAATATTTTATCTAATGATTTTACCCCTCAGGTGATAATTTAAAACAAATATTATGATACAAATGCTAAAATGCAGAGGCGTTCATTACCATCTGGGGAGGAACATAGTTTCATTAATGCATGTGGATAATATTGATATGGGAAAAAGTCTGAACCTGAGCAGTCAATATTCTCCAAACCAAAACTAAATGGATGAACCCAATCAAAGAAATAAAAGTCTGTAACCAAATCCAGAATCTGTCTTTAAATCCAAAACAATTTAAACAAAATGGCAATAGAGTTCACCCATTCTACTCCAATGCGTTGAAACTACTTTCTTATCCAGACAAAGCTGTTCTCAACTTTCCTCTTGTTCTTTCAATGCATCCTATCCCCAACTTTCCTTACCCTTAGCTTCATCAAATATTTTCTTTTTGCAGTCATTTAGAGATGATATACTTAGTGTTTAATAATCCATTTAGGTGCCAGAAAGCTGTGAAAAGCCTAGACAGTGTATTGAAAAGCAGAGATATTACTCATCTGGCAAAGGTCAGCAAAAGTCAAGGCTATGGTTTTCCCAGTAGAGATGTGTATAAGAGACAGATACAGTATTGTAAAGTAGAATAAAGTAAAAATAAAATTAAAAAAAAAAGAATAACCTGATCTGAAAAAGGAGCAAAAGGAATTTTTAGAAAAGCAATCATTAAAAAATTGTGTATATATTAAGGCAATAAACAGGTTAAACATAAAAAAATTAAAAACAAATAAAATGGATGGTCCCAAGCCTAGTGCTGAGGTGCTGCCTAGCTTTCCTAAATACAAGAAAGCTGTGACTTGCCTTATAAGGAAAATCATGTGTTAGACAAGCTCTCTTCAGGCATGAGTTACAGTCTGTTGGCCATGAATTCATTGTTAATGAATCAACAATATAGTCCATCCAGAAACAGGAGGGGGAATTTCACTGATCTGTACATGAGGCCGCTCTGGAAAGTGCTAAAGTGACATCTCTCATATGCGATGAAGTTATGGAAAAGAGAAAAGCAGCTAAATTTACGGATTCATGAGATGATGACCCATAGAAAAGCATAATGGACGGCACTGTTGTAAGGCTGAGAGCCAAAGAGATTTATGGTCCCTCTTACCCAGGGTTAGGCAAATGTTAAACCCTTCTTGGCTACTGCTGTCTTGGCTGGCTCTCACATTCCAAAGGCGATATGGCATGAAAGATGTTAAACTTGCAGGCAAGGTGGTTCTCCAGGTCAAGAAGCTGCAGAATAATTTTAAAGATTCATGTTAAATAGTATCCAGGGAGAGAATCATGTGGAAAAGCAGATTTTCAGTGCTGGTGAGGCTGGCTTGTCTTACAAGGAAGTTGGCAAACAACATCATTTTCAGTTGATGAAAATGTGATCTAAGGCTCTGGGGACATAGTCCTGTATTTCCTCATGGAGCCATAGTTTAGTATTTGCTAATTGAATGTTCACAGTGACTTTATAGAATATAATGGCTGCTAATAGTGAGAATCATTGTATTTTGTTTTAAACTTTTAAAATAAAATATTAGCTTCTACCTTATTTTATAGATATTAAGGGTGAAAGTTGCTCAGTTGTGTCCACCTCTTTGCTACCCAATGGACTATGCAGTCCATGGAATTCTCTAGGCCAGAATACTGGAGTGGCTAGCCTTTCCCTTCTCCAGGGGATCTTCCCAACCGAGGGATTGAACCTAGGGATCGAATCCACATTGCAGACGGATTCTTTACCAGCTGAGCCTTATGCTCTGTACCAATTCCCCTATAGTACCATTAGTACTATTTTATAAACTCCTTGAGGGGATCCACCCACCATTCTTTTGGCCACAGTTTCGGAGTGCCCACTGTGATACAATAAGAAGCACTGGATAAGACTGCAGCCCTGTCCTGGAGTAGTGTGTAGTCTAGCAAGAAACACAGACGAGTAAAGAGATGGTTGTCACAGTAATTCAGAAAGGCACAGGAGGCTGGCTGTGATTCACTAAGGGATTACACATAATTTAAATGTCTAAGCATTGAATGAATGGATCTGCGATCTAAATATCTTCTTAATATATACTTTACCATCGTTTGATTGTCTTTGCCTCTGAGTAACTCTGATTCGATCTCTATCTCCTTATCTTCCTGAAGATGCATACTAATTAATGTATGACTTTGGTGAATATAAAGATAGTTGATTTATATTCTCTTACTATCACTAAGAAGAACACAGCTTTCCTTCGGTCTTGGAAAAGGAGAACTGCACAGGCTCAGGCTTGTGAAGATGCAAGCTTGTGAAATGAGAAGGCAGCACCCACGTGGGCAGAGGATTAGGGCTGTGCCAGAGAACTGGGCATCCGTGCAATTCAGATAGCAATGCCAGGTGCTCAGTTGACCTGCAGGCAAGACTAGGAAGATATCAGCATCACTGAATTAGCACCAGCCCTAACACTGGTTTGGATCAAGACTTTACAGTCAGATAACAAATGAGTCACTGCTTCTTTCCTATTTTGGCAAGAATTGAAAATAATTAGTGATCTATTCAGTGCTTCCAAATACTTCTGCTAGTCTATTTGGATGGAGACTTAAATGTATTTGGTTGAACTCTGGTTGATGTTAAACAGAGGTTGTGTTTTTATCTTTTATCTTGTAAAGAAAGAAAATTGGACAGAAGCATTCATTTTAAGAGAGAAAAGGAAAGAAAATGAAGTGGACCCTGGGCTAGCTTTCGGGATTTTCTTCTCAATCTTTTCTCTTGGATTTTAGACTCACCTGCCTGGACCTTGACCTGATCTCTAGACTTCACCAGACTCTCTGTGACCCCGTCATTCTCTTTCTCCCAGGTGGCTGGGGAGCCCTCCTCAGAATGTCCCAGTCCCTGCCATCAGTGATTAGACACCCGCTCTGCGCTATTGCTGTGGTGTATAAAGTTGAGTAGGACCTGGCCTCTGATCTGGAGGAATTCATTGTCTAGCAGAGAAAACTCATATAAATGAGATGATTTTGGATTGCTTTGTGATGAGTAGCTGTTGCTTCTTAGTAGCTAAGTCATATCTGACTCTTTTGTAACCCCATGGACCTTAGCCCACCAGGCTCCTCTAACCATAGGATTTCCCAGGCAAGAGTACTGGAGTGGGTTGCCATTTCCTTCTCCAAGGAATCTTCCTGACCAAGGGATCAAACCCACGTCTCCTGCATTGGCAGGTGAGTTCTTTACCACTGAGGTTCCAAGGAAGCCCTTGAAAATGTTATAAAGAACAGCAGAGTGGGTGAATGATGCAATTGCTCCTTATTACTTGGAGGAAAACTCAGTCTGCCCAGAAGTGCCTCCCTGTTCTTGCCTTTGGGTTGTCTCTCAACAGAGTTGTCCCTCCCTGGGTATCCACAGCAAAGTAGGGGGTTGCTTTCAGGACCTCCATGGATACCAGAATCCACAGATACTCAAGTCTCTCATGTAAAATGGTGTGGTTATTTGCATATAACCTATGCACATTCTCCCATAATCCCATAAATCTCCCATAATCTCTAGTTTACTTATAATACCTAATACAATGTAAATGCTATGTAAATAGTTATTGGTGGATGAGAAATTCAAGTTTTGCTTTTTAGAACGTTTTGAAAATTTTGGGGAATAGTTTCAATCCCCAGTGGTTTGAATTGAATCTGTGACTGGGGACCATGCATATATGGATGGCTGACTGTAGTCTCTCTCTCTTGTGGTCCTCTCCATCCTTGACTCTCAGAAGGGCTGCCTTCCTTCTGCTCCATTGCTCACCGCTCCCCTGGCCTCTTGGAAGCACATTCCAAAGACATATGTCAACCAAAGCTGGTTCTTTCCTTTTGTGAAGCTGGCCCTTTTCTCCCACTGGCCTTGACTGGGATTGGGTCTGTTTTCACTTGGGGCCTCATTGGTCACAAATCTGTTTCCAATGTAATAAGTTCATTCAGGTTTTTCCATAACACCTTAACAAACAAAAAACCTGGATGAACATTTTGGCCAACCCAATATCTCAGCTCATGAAAAGGATTATCAGCTCCTGAAGGCAAGCTTATGCCATTCACCTCATTAATATATCTCTCATAAAAACCAATATAATTTTTGAGGCCATAGAAGTAGCTTCTACACAATATTGAAACTTAGTTTTGTCAATATGGCCTCAGTATTCACAGGGCTTTGCAGACATAATGAAAGCCGATAATGCAGAGAGGGGTGACCTAGGGAAATTTTTCAACTAGAAATTGTTATTTTTTGCATATTTCAAAGTTGATTATTTTTTATTTGACCTTGTAAAAATACCTATTGAATTTTATAGAATAAACCATTTAATTTCTTGTCCCCAGTGGTTCACACTCTCTGTCCACTTTCAGAAGAGCTTCAAAATTAGTGTGATATTTTATCACTTACTAACAGAAAGGGAATGGAATAAAAAATCTCCTAGTCTTTTGATAATCTAAACTGGAACTCTTAAAAGATGGAGTAAGGCTCAGAATTCAAAACGTTTATTCATCTCATCTGACTTTGGCCTCTATGGAAAGAGGTAGGATTCACATAACCTGAATCAAAATATTTCCCTATGTTTGGTACCTTCTGTGCTCAAACGTCTCCATTAGTTCCTTCACAGGTTTCTGTGACCTGTCAATTATTTGCATGCTTTTCTTCTACCTTGTAGAGATCATCCGTTTCCTTCATACTCCTTCCATTTTCATCTTTGTGCGCGCATGTGTGTGTATGAATTCCCTTTGAGTTTTCACCCATTTACAGCACCCTGTAAAAAGAATGGATGGGTCAGATTAAAATTGGCATATTTTTCCAGGGTTGTAATGAAAGGTTTGGTGAAGAAAGGGATTAAAATTACTGTTTTCCATGCCATGCTCACTCTTGGTAATTTGAAAAGCATGTGAATTGTAAACTTTATTCCCCCAATAAGAAAGAAAAGTTTGTTTTTTTTTTTTGGTATATGAGCCTTAAGTTTTTTTTTTTTTTTTTAATGAATAGGACTTATTTGTAGAATATAAGACAATTCATTATCCTCCTTTTGTATGTTTCTCTCTTGTTGGATTTCTTCTTAACTTAATCATGATATTATTTTTCTATTTCTCTCTTTAAGCAAATTCTGTAGTGTAAAAACTGCCCAGGATCTCCCAAAACATGATATTTTCATCTGCATAGCTTTGACCTTCCACTCTTTTCATCTGGAGAGCAAAGAGTATTCTTGGAACCAAACCTAGTGCTTCCATGCTGTTCTTTGGGTCTTATTCTCCACTTTTTCCAGCAGTTATTTTTAGATAATAAAATCAACTTTGTTACAGACTAAGGACCCATTTTCTAAAGTGTACTCTAGTTCAGCAAGATGCTTCATCAAAAAGGATCTGTGGTCATAAAAGCTGGACACATGCCGTACATTCTTTACCCCTTCTTGGAGATTTTTGATGCACATCTTAGAACACAGTAACTGTAATAAAGTCTCTGAGAAATTTTGCCTTTGAAAAACTTATTTACTGTTGTTTACTTGTCGCTTCCCAAATGTGTTTGATCACCTACTGAACCCCTTCTAGAGAACATGCTATTGTTTGGCAAAGCATTCTGGAAAAGGAATTAGGGACTACAGCTCAGTAAGCCTGGATAAAGCACAGATACGCGATGTCTTGGGCTTCCCAGGTGGTTCAGTGGGTGAAGCATCTGTCTGCCGTGCAGGAGACATAAGAGACATGGGTTCAATTCCTGGGTCAGGAAGATCCCCTGGAGGAGGGCATGGCAACCCACTCCAGTATTCCTGCCTAGAGAATCTCATGGATAGAGGAGCCTGGTAGACTACAATCCATAGGGTCATAAAGAGTCAGACACGACTGAAGTGCTTTAGTACACATGCACGTGCGACTGCTTGCTTCTATAGCTGGCTTTTTGTGTCCTATTTGTTTTATCAGTGAAATGCAAACTTGAGGTTCATCAGTTTTGATCTATTCATTGCTGAATCTCCAGTGCTGTAACAGGGCCTCACGTGTATTTGCGCTTGATATCATTTGGTATAATAACTGGAAGGATGTGTGTGCATCTCTGGACCATGGTCACCATGACTTTCTTAGTTCAGTCCCAGGGGCAGCCCTAGTTTTGGTTCAAAATTGGACTTTTAGAGTTGTCTAAATTCTTTAACCAGTTGTTTCTTCTCCCAGTTTTAACAATCAGAACTTCCTGAATTCTTTAACTCCAGTAATTGTGTGCCACACATTCACCCTATTCATAGCTTTCCATCGCTGTAACATTTTGGACAAGACTGTCTGTGTATTTGGGGAAATTCCATTGTTATGAATCTGGCCTCCCAGTGTAGAAGTCAGCACTCACATTTTCTGAATCTCTTCAAGGAAGATGCCTGACAAACATAAGTGCACGGTGTTGTAAGGAGATAGGTTTTGTTGTGGAGCTGATGGCCCAGCTGAAGTCAGTTTCTAATGCCCAAACAGGTGCATTGGAGGGGCCTTTGGGACAAAGGACAGGTCAGCAATTGCCTTATCAGGCCAGTCCTTCGGGTTGACCTGAGCCTTGTTCTTGGAAACACAGTCAGGAGTCTGGTTCTCCAGGTTCCCAGAACTGAAATCATTCCAATATGTTCAAATGTCCCCACTGAAGTTGTCTTCCTCTACCATAGAACATGACATCTATCTGATAATTCCGCAGGTCTCAAATTCTGTCTCAGAAGACTTGGTCTCATTGCTAAATAGTTGTCAGCACCACTTTTCTGATTTCACTCATGTAGCATACACACACATGCTTTCTTCCATTACTTCTTTCTGCTGCCTGTTTTCCTCCTTTTCGATCACACTATATGTATGATTTTCCCTTTCTGAAAACCAGTGTCCATAATTTACTTTTCATAATGGGTCATTCTTTTTCTTTTGATAACTGAGGCACATGAAAGGATTCCTGATCTCCTAAATTATTTCTTACTGTGCCTCTCATACACCCCAGAGATCTTCTTCATTGAAGTGCTTATGCTTATTGCAGGATTCTTTCTTTATAGCTTGGATCTAAGGTAAATTTTAATGATTTAGTTTAATCTTCCAATCATTACATCTGTCAAACAAAATTGGGAAGTGAATAGTGCACAAGATTAATTTTGGCTTCTAGTAAGAATGACCCAAAATAACTGATTTTAGTGAGACAGGGATGTATTTTTCCTCTTGAAAGACAAGTGTACAAGTAGGCTGTTGAGAATTAGTATGGTGACTTCACACCAACTGGACCCAGTGTCTATTCTCCTCCTCTACCCTTAGTAAAAGGTTTTCATCTTCAGAGTAACCTCATTCTCACAGCATGGCTGCAATAGCGACAGCTTTTTCAACCTTCCTGCACCTGAGTCAATCTCCACTTCAAGAAACAACACTCAGTGACTTTTACTCATGTCTCTTTGATCAGTCCTCCCTACAAGAGACACTTAGAAATGTAATTTTATAGCTGGGCAAACTGACACACCCAGTGATGCATGGTTCTGTTCTCATACAAAGGAAAAAGAAAGAAATGTATTTTGAGGAAGCAGCGAGGAGTCTCTGCTTTAGAAACTGAGCTTTTAATTTGCTGTTTTCCAGAAGGTGCTATTGACTATAAAACCAATATAACAGTGTTGTGAAGATTTCTCATAAAACAGATTTTATACAGAAAATATTATGACTCAATTCTTTGTGTTTGGAGAATTTTCCAGGAGTTTGTGTGGTCTCAGGGGCCAGAAAGTGGGCACTGATTACCTGTGTAAACAGCCGCTATAAACAGTGCTGTCCTATAAATCAAAGCCACGTTTAGGTTGCGGTTATAACTTCTGAGATGCTTTCAAAAGAAAGCACAAGATGCAAACCATACTCCAAATGAAACATTTTAATAGGGCTGCAACACAATGAATCCTTAAAAACAAGATTCACAATTCAAGGAATTTTGAGCTTTTAAAAAAGATTTATGTCTTCTGAATGCAAAACAGAGTCAGCCCTCTCTGGGCTCATTATAAAAACCAAATCATGGTCACCACCACAGAAAATAGCTTTGTTATTTCTTCTTGTTCCTTGGTAGATAATGGGAGGTCAGGTCAGGTTGATCTAATTCAAGGGAGGATCTGCTCAAGATAAAGACAGATGATGCAAAGAAGAAATAGCCCACCAGGGTGTTGCCTTGGAGAAGCTATGCTGGCATAAGTATTCTTTTGCCATTTTACAATGACAGGTTCAAAATTTAAAACCAGATTCTAGGATTTATAGCATATGATACATTATCTTTAATGACTTAATGAGGAAGCACTGGATTGAAATCAGTAATTCTTTTTAACACTTTTGTGATGTAATTACCTATTTTCTATTCAGGATATTTGTAATCCATCAAAAGTCAGCTTAAAAGTCTTTGTAGTACTCAGATATTCAAGAGCCAGAATATTGAGTCTTTTTTTTTCAGTTACTTATCTGAACTAATAATAAAGAACTCAGATTTAAACTGCTGTACAATTTTTGCCTGTTCTCCTCTTCCCTCCTACATATTCCATCCTTGTAACAAACAACTGGTTCTGCTCAGCCAGTGTGATGATCCATAACCACCCTCCCTTTCTTTTCTTTTTGTGCTTTGCTGCGGTAAAAGGAGGATACAGTGATGACTGCCTCATAAATAATAAACACTGGCTTTTACCAAAATGAAGAAAGAATGATATCTGTCCCATGCCTCTGTGCCCCATTTTAGAGAAGAGGAAACACAGTAGTGTTATATCTTGGGAGGATGGATACAAATTTCCAAAGAGACTGGGGAAGATAGGATGGGTAGGCTCTGGGTGGACCATGGTGTGGCTGGAGTCAGGCAAACATGGAGGAGGTTGTGTACAGCAGTGACAAGTGGCTGTCTTCCGTCAGAGTTACACTACAGGGCTGTCAACAGGTGCCTCTCTGGTCTCACTCAGGCAGATGTCTAACTAGCCTAGTCTTCCCTAGCACATCCTGGGTGCTAGAGAAGCAAGACAGTCTTTCAGCACACTGGTGAACTTTCCATTTAAACCCATCAAAGCTCAGCTGAAGTGGAGAATTACTCACTTATCCAAGAGGTCTCTGTGTGGTTCGGATGCATCCTAATCAGGGTAGAGTAGCAGAAATAAGACAGCAGCAAGGAGAGACGGTGGGGTGCTGCAGGCAGGGTGGCCACATGTACACACAGGGTGGCAGGTGGATTCGTGTAGTCACGTGCTTCTGGCACGAATAGAAGTTCAGCTTCAACTCTATGTCCGTGTAAGGCGGGCTATGGCAACCGACACCATCCCTCACAGGTCCAAAAATCAGATTCTCTGTGCTTTCTGAATCTGCCTTGGCAAATCCTATTTAAGTTATTTTACTCCTTTATCAGTTACTTAAAGTACAAAAGAAAAGATGCAGTAAAAATATAAGCAGTAGGTGCTATTAAGCACTTTAAAAGGAAAGAAACCTCTCCTGACACCTTAATGAAAAACATAAAAGGGCAGCAACATTTTTACAGTATACATTTTATGCAAAATTTTTACTTGAAGTCATCTAAAGAATATGTCAAGCTAAAACAGTGATTATTTTATTTGAATAAAATTAATTTGTCTATTTCTTCAAACTCTAAATTATGAGGGAGGAAAAGTGTGGAGCTTAAGTCATTCTCTAATTTTGGAGCACAGTTTTTACTGTTTATTCATGAGGAACTTTCAATAAGGCACCTGCTGCCTTTTAATGATCAAAAGAAAGATTAAAAGAAAGCAAAGCTCAAAATACAGCAAAGTAGAAACTCAGAGCCTAAGTTATAGTTCTGGCTTCCTGTTTTGTCTTCTTGGGTTTGGCTACAGACTCAGTACAGCCAGATTCACAATTCAAGGAATTTTGAGCTTTTAAAAAAGATTTATGTCTTCTGAATGCAAAACAGAGTCAGCCCTCTCTGGGCTCATTATAAAAACCAAATCATGGTCACCACCACAGAAAATAGCTTTGTTATTTCTTCTTGTTCCTTGGTAGATAATGGGAGGTCAGGTCAGGTTGATCTAATTCA
Source organism: Madoqua kirkii (assembly GCA_006408675.1). Lineage (NCBI taxonomy): Eukaryota > Metazoa > Chordata > Mammalia > Artiodactyla > Bovidae > Madoqua > Madoqua kirkii. Next base: position 28,340 of record SJYC01009772.1, read on the forward strand.
AGGGAGGATCTGCTCAAGATAAAGACAGATGATGCAAAGAAGAAATAGCCCACCAGGGTGTTGCCTTGGAGAAGCTATGCTGGCATAAGTATTCTTTTGCCATTTTACAATGACAGGTTCAAAATTTAAAACCAGATTCTAGGATTTATAGCATATGATACATTATCTTTAATGACTTAATGAGGAAGCACTGGATTGAAATCAGTAATTCTTTTTAACACTTTTGTGATGTAATTACCTATTTTCTATTCAGGATATTTGTAATCCATCAAAAGTCAGCTTAAAAGTCTTTGTAGTACTCAGATATTCAAGAGCCAGAATATTGAGTCTTTTTTTTCAGTTACTTATCTGAACTAATAATAAAGAACTCAGATTTAAACTGCTGTACAATTTTTGCCTGTTCTCCTCTTCCCTCCTACATATTCCATCCTTGTAACAAACAACTGGTTCTGCTCAGCCAGTGTGATGATCCATAACCACCCTCCCTTTCTTTTCTTTTTGTGCTTTGCTGCGGTAAAAGGAGGATACAGTGATGACTGCCTCATAAATAATAAACACTGGCTTTTACCAAAATGAAGAAAGAATGATATCTGTCCCATGCCTCTGTGCCCCATTTTAGAGAAGAGGAAGCACAGTAGTGTTATATCTTGGGAGGATGGGTACAAATTTCCAAAGAGACTGGGGAAGATAGGATGGGTAGGCTCTGGGTGGACCATGGTGTGGCTGGAGTCAGGCAAACATGGAGGAGGTTGTGTACAGCAGTGACAAGTGGCTGTCTTCCCGTCAGAGTTACACTACAGGGCTGTCAACAGGTGCCTCTCTGGTCTCACTCAGGCAGATGTCTAACTAGCCTAGTCTTCCCTAGCACATCCTGGGTGCTAGAGAAGCAAGACAGTCTTTCAGCACACTGGTGAACTTTCCATTTAAACCCATCAAAGCTCAGCTGAAGTGGAGAATTACTCACTTATCCAAGAGGTCTCTGTGTGGTTCGGATGCATCCTAATCAGGGTAGAGTAGCAGAAATAAGACAGCAGCAAGGAGAGACGGTGGGGTGCTGCAGGCAGGGTGGCCACATGTACACACAGGGTGGCAGGTGGATTCGTGTAGTCACGTGCTTCTGGCACGAATAGAAGTTCAGCTTCAACTCTATGTCCGTGTAAGGCGGGCTATGGCAACCGACACCATCCCTCACAGGTCCAAAAATCAGATTCTCTGTGCTTTCTGAATCTGCCTTGGCAAATCCTATTTAAGTTATTTTACTCCTTTATCAGTTACTTAAAGTACAAAAGAAAAGATGCAGTAAAAATATAAGCAGTAGGTGCTATTAAGCACTTTAAAAGGAAAGAAGCCTCTCCTGACACCTTAATGAAAAACATAAAAGGGCAGCAACATTTTTACAGTATACATTTTATGCAAAATTTTTACTTGAAGTCATCTAAAGAATATGTCAAGCTAAAACAGTGATTATTTTATTTGAATAAAATTAATTTGTCTATTTCTTCAAACTCTAAATTATGAGGGAGGAAAAGTGTGGAGCTTAAGTCATTCTCTAATTTTGGAGCACAGTTTTTACTGTTTATTCATGAGGAACTTTCAATAAGGCACCTGCTGCCTTTTAATGATCAAAAGAAAGATTAAAAGAAAGCAAAGCTCAAAATACAGCAAAGTAGAAACTCAGAGCCTAAGTTATAGTTCTGGCTTCCTGTTTTGTCTTCTTGGGTTTGGCTACAGACTCAGTACAGCCGATGGTCTAGTGATGAAGAAAATTGACTTGACCAGCATGAGAAAGTGATGGCCCCCCACTCCAGTACTCTTGCCTGGAAACTCCCATGGACGGAGGAGCCTGGTGGGCTGCAGTCCATGGGGTCGCTAAGAGTCGGACACGACTGAGTGACTTCACTTTCACTTTTCACTTTCATGCATTGGAGAAGGAAATGGCGACCCACTCCAGTGTTCTTGCCTGGAGAATCCCAGGGATGGGGGAGCCTGGTGGGCTGCCCTCTATGGGGTCGCACAGAGTCGGACATGATTGAAGCGACTTAGCAGCAACAGCAGCAGCAGCATGAGAAAGGGTTTTCTAGGTGGCGCTAGTGGTAAAGAACCTGCTTGCCAATGCAGGAGACAAGAGAGATGGGGATTCAGTCCTTGCGTTGCAAAAGAAGAGGGCATGGCAACCCACTCCAGTATTCTTGCCTGGAGAATCCTATGGACAGAACAGCCTGGTGAGCTACAATCCATCCATAAGGTCACAAAGAGTTGGACATGATTGAAGCGACTTAGCACACAGCACAGTATGATAAAACATTTGGAGGATCAAGATCATTAAACTATTAAGTATTTCCAGAAAGAAAATGGATTACAATGCCTTAGAACCTCTGATAAAATGATGGTGATAAAGAATTTATAACTATATTTTTCCTTTTCAGAGCATACATTATTAAGTTGCTTTGCATAGTATTTTGGGGGTAAGTTTTTTTTCCTTATGAAATTTGAATTTTATTTTGGCTCAAGAGGCACCTTTCTCAATAATGTTGACATAATCTACTTTCATTTCTTTCTTTGTATAATGTACACATATCTCTTTGTTATACAGAAGTTTATTACAGAAATTACATAGGAGATGTAGAAGCAATGAAATCCTCATTTCCAAACAGGAAATAACCCTGGAATCTGAAAGGTTAAATGGGCACTTGTAAAGGACAAGTAGAAATCTCTGACACATAGTAGGCCATTATAGACTAGTAAATGACTGTTGAAATGAATGAATAAGGGAAACTCTCTTTCATTAAAGGGACTTCCCAGGTGGCTCAATAAGTAAAGAATCTACCTACAATGTAGAAGCAGGAGATGAGGGTTTGACTCCTGGATCAGGAAGATCCTCTGGAGTAGGAAATGGTAACCCACTCCAGTATTCTTGCCTGGAGAATCCCATGGACAGGAGATCCTGGCAGGATATGGCCCATAGGATTGCAAAGAGTCAGACATGATTGAGGGGACTGAGGGTGCACACATGCTCCTTCATTGAAAGCCCTTTGCCATTAGTAGTGAAAGACATGATGGCATCTTTTTTCTACATAATGTCATTCTTACAATATCCTTGGGAAATGAGTATGTCAGGTGTCATTGTTATTGCTATTTGCTGATGAGGAAATTGCAACGTGAAGTTAGAAAAGACTGGTAAGTGATAAGTCTGAGACTCGGCTTCAGTCAGATGACTTTAAATCCTAGGTATTTTGCCACTTTTGATATCTGTCTTTTGTGTGTGTATGTGTGTGTTTACACTGAAGTAATTCAGTTTTCAATGATTTCTACTGCCAGCGTCTGAATATTTGTGCTGTCCCTAAATTCTTATGTTGAAAATCTGATGCCCAAGGTGATGGTACTGGGGACTGGGGTAATAAGAAGCACGGGAGGCGATTAGTAGGATTGTACATGTGTGTTAGTCATTCAGTCATGTCCAGTGTCCAGCTCCTTGCGACCTCATGGACTGTTCCCAGTCAGGTTCTTCTGTCCATGTTTATTCTCCAGGAAAGAATTCTGGAGTGGGTTGCCATGCCCTCTCTAGGGGATCTTCCTGACCCAGGGATTGAGCTTAGGATTTCTGCATCACTGACAGATTAGTTACTGTCTAAGCCAAAACCTAGGAAGCCTCATTAGTAGGTTTAGTGTTATTTAAAAGAGGCCCCAGAGCTCCTTCACCCTTCCACCATGTGAGGATATGAGAAGTGTGTGACTTATAAGATAGCCCTCCGATCTTGAACTTCTAGCCTCCATAACTGTGAGAAATAAATTTCTGTTGTTTTCAAGCCACCTAGTCCATGATACGGTGGTATGGAGTCCTGAAAGAACTGAGACTTCTATCTACCCACAGTGCAAACCAGTCAACTCCTTGTTGTCAGGCCATACGATTATTTGATTTACATTGGATCACATTTTCCAGCTCTGTTTTTTACCCCTAACTATTAATGTCCATGCTGTGTCACATTACTGGTTCTGCAATGGCTGCTGAAAAAGAAACTTGTTGAGATAAGAAAATGGAATGATAAAAGATAAATAATCTTGAAAAAGAAGAACTGTACTAGAAGGCTGATTTATATAGATACAGCATGGTGTTTTTATTACAAAGCTGCAGGTCCAAGGTCTTTGTGTTGGAGATTTTTCTTAGGCTAGAACATCCATCTCTTGTGTCTGTCCTTCTAAACGTGTGCACAGTTCAGCAGGACACAAAGGAGTTTAATAATAACAAACATTCAAACGTCCAATCATCCCTTCTGCTCAGTGATGGGCTCTCAATTCTTTCTGTGGACATGGCCATCAGAACACCAGGCAGGACAAAGAGGCAGCAATGCATTTCTTGGCAGAAGCAGCAGCTCAAAGAACTAAAACAAATTCACACACCAGGGTGATGTTTTTCCTGGACACTGCAGAGAACAGCTGAAATGGAGAGAGGTCTGTGTCCTACCAGGGGGAGCCTCTGCCTGGTCTCTTCTTTCTGAGTGTGACTTTTTTCCTGTGGCATGCAACCTTTGGAGACAATAGACCATAATCTAATTTTTCCTTCCCCACTGTTGTCACACATTTGTGTAAGACTTAAGATCTGCACATATATTATACTCTTAACCTTTTCTGCAATCCAGGAGTTGACCACAGGGAGAATACAGTAACATCTTGTGTTTACGTAATGTATTGTGCCTGGGAACCATCTGTGCTTTGGAGATAGCTCAGCAATGTGTCAGTCTCTGCCTGCTGGTCTCCAACAGCAACAGCTAAAGTGATGACTGTCTTGTGAGCCTCTTTGGAGAAGAAAGGAGCTGTTAAGCCCATTTTAATAACCTGGTACACTGGAGGGTTGCCTCAGCTCCTGGAGGCCCATGTGAGCAGGGATGTATGGCTTTCTTACTTGTATCGGCATGGTATAATATTATTTGAACACTGTCTGGATAAGTTAAAGGGTTATAAACTCTAGAATAACCACTAAATATGGAATCAAGTAAACAAAATAATCTTGAAAAAAACAAAATAATCTTGAAAAAGAAATCTTCTATAGATACAGTACAATGTTATAAGAGCTTCTCAGTGGTAAAGAATCTGCCTGCCAATGCAGATTCTCCCTTGGAGAAGGAAATGACAACACTCTCCAGTATTCTTCCTGGAAAATTCCACTGACAGAGGAGCCTGGTGGGTTACAGTGCATGGGGTGGCAAAGAGTTGGACACAACTGAATGATAAAGACAGACTAGATAAATACAACACAATGAGTTCAGAGTAAACCTCATATCTAGACTAAGGCATTAAAGCAATTCAATGAGAAAAAGAAAACTTTATCAACAAATAGTGCTAGAACAGCTATAGAAAAGTGACTTTCAACCTATATCTCACACAATACACAAAAATTAACTAGATTAAGATCATAGACCTGAAGGTAAAAGGGGGTAAAAATTGGTTTTGGAGGGTGAAAAAACATAGATATTACTATAGTTTGTGGTCCTCCAAAGACTATAGTATAAAAATAAATTTGGTATTAATATTTCAGGTTGAGGGGATTAGGGTGATTGAAAAATATATAGAATAACTCCCTTGGAAGAATTTTGGGTTGAATTGTGTCTCCTCAAAAGATATATTGAAGTCATAGCCTCTGGCACCTATGAATGTGATCTTATTTGGGAATAGGGTCTTTGCAGATGTATCTAGGAAGTAAATGAAGATGAGGTCACATTGGAGTAGGGTGGGCCCCGGTTCAATATGACTGATGTCCTTGTAAGAAGAGGAGAGGCTTGGGGGGATATGCAGGTGAGAAGGTTATCTGAAGACAGAGGCAGGGGTTGGGGAAAAGTGGTAACAAGCCAAGGAATGCCAAAGGTTCCTGGCAAATCACCAGAAGCCAGTAAGAGGCAAGGAAGAATCCTGGCTCTTCTGACACATTGATATTAGACCTCTAGTCTCCAAAACTGTGAAGGAATACATTTCTACCATTTTAAGCCACCCAGTTTGCTATTTTATTATGGTATTCTAGGAAATGAATATGGGGTTAACAATATAAAAAAGGTTGGGAAACATTTTTTCTAGAGGAAAGTATAGGAGAACATATTTGCAAATTTGGGTTAGGTAAAGATTTCTTAGATGCATCCAGAGAGCATTAGCCATCGTGGAAAAAGTAATGAAAAACTGAGCTTTATGACATTAAACACTTTTGATCATTAAAAGATCAGATATTTAAAGATTATTGTTGAGAAAATGGGTAGTGAATTTACAGACTCAGAGAAAATGTTTGTAGCACATATATCTGACAAAGAACATGTCCAGAATATATAGAGAACTACAATTAAAAAATAAAGAGGCAATCCAATCTACAAATGAATGGAAGACTAGGATAATTCACAAAGATATTTGAATGGCTAATGTGCTTCGTGCTTAGTCACTCTGTTGTGTCAAACTCTTTGCAACCCCATGGACTGTAGCCCATCAGGTTCCTCTATCCATGGACTCTCCAGGCAAGAGTACTAGATTGTGTTGCCGTGTCCTCCTCCAGGGGATCTTCCCAACCTGGGGACTGAACCCAGGTCTCCCACATTGCAGGCAGATTCTTTACCGTTGAAAGCCCATATGGCTAATACCACATTAAAAATGCTCAATATAATTATTCATAAGAGAAATGCAAACTGGAGCTATTATATATATATATATGATATGTGTATATATATGTATATATATATATTTTAGAATATTATTTGGCCATAAAAATAATGAAATTCTGCCATTTGTGACAATGTGAATGGACTTAGAGAGTATTATGTTTATTGAAATAAGTCAGATAGAAAGAGACAAATAATCTGTTATTTGTGTGTAGAATCTAAAAAATAAAACAAATATATATAGGTGTTAGTCTGACAGATATACAGAAACAGACTAACAGATACACAACAAACGAGTGGTTACCAGTGGGGAGAGGAAAAGAGAGAGGGGCAACACCGGGGTATGGGATTAAGAGATACAAACTACTGTGTATAATACTTCCCTGTGCTGTACGATATATCCTTGTTGCTTATAAGGATACATTGCACAGCACAGGGAAATATAGGTATTGTTTTATAATAACTTTAAATGGAGTGTAATCTATAAAATATTAAATCACTATGTTATAGATCTGAAACTACTGAAATATTATAATCAAACATGCTTCAGTATAAAAAGAAAGACCAATAACCCCCAATATTTGCCAGGACAATGTGAGCAGGTGAAAGTGTAAAATGTACAACTCTTTTGAAAAATAGTCTGTCATTTTCTCATGAAGTTGAGCTTGCAGTCACTTCAGTTGCATCTGACTCTGTGACCCTATGGACTGTATAGCTGCTAGGCTCCTCTGTTCATGGGATTCTCCAGGCAAGAGTACTGGAGTGGGATGCCATGTGCTCTTCTAGGGGATCTTCCTGACCCAGGGATCGAACTCATGTCTCCTGAACTACAGGCCGATTCTTTGCCCACTGAGCCACCAGGGAAACCCAAAGTTGAGCATTTACCTACTCTGTGTTCTAGTGATCCCACTCCTATGTATCTGTTGAAGAGAAATAAAAGCTATGCATACAAAAACTTGCACACAGATGCTAATAGCCCCAAGCTAGAAACAAACCAAGTGTCCAAGAGAATGGATCAGTGTATTGTGATGCATACTATTCACTAATGATAAGAAAGAAACAATGGACAGTCTCAACCACATAGACAGATCTGAAAACATGCTGAATAATAGAACCATGCAAAAGTATACACACTCCACTCTTCCATTTATACAAAGCTCCAGATCAGAAAAAAGTAAATTCAAACTGTAATGATAGAAATCAGAGGAGTGGATGGCTGGAGTGAGAGCTGAGGAGATTTACTTCAAAGGAACACAAGGGAACTTTCTAAGATGATGGGACTCTGACACGCTGATGGGAATGTAGGTTACATGTGTGCATGCATGCCTAAAACTCATCAAACTAATGAAGTAGTTAATATGTATGCATTAACTACTACTACACATAAAGTAGTTAATGTGTATGCTCAGTTGCTCAGTCTTGTCCTACTCTATGTGATTCCATGGACTATAGCCCGCCAGGCTCCTCTGTCCATGGAATTTTCTAGGCAAGAATATTGGAGTGGGTTTCCATTTTCTACTCCAGGGAATCTTCCCGACCGAGGGATCTCATTGGCAGATGGATTCTTTACCACCAAGCCACCTGGGAAGCCTCATCTATTTATTGTTCCATATGTAAATTCTCTCTCTCTTTCTACTTCACCATCCATAGAGAGACACATGACTCTGCAAGAAGGTTACAGCAGCTGCCTAAGCACTAAATACAGTTTGCTTACAAGAGTTTTTGATACCTTACCTTTTTCTTTTGGGCCCCAGTTTTATTATGCAAAATGAGATTGGACTTCAAGCTTTCAGAACTGTAGTACATTTGGATGTGGAGGTGCTTTCCAACTCTAACATTTTGTGTGACTTGCTATTTGAATTGCTTCACTTCATCAGACCATCTGCTTGAAAACTTCTGATACCCAGTCACACCCTGAATAGATTAAAATAGAGCTACTGGGGTGGAGGTGGAAGAGCCTAGCTGTTTCCCATTCCATGTGGCAAAGAACAGAATATATGAGTTTTTCCGATGTGGCTGAGTCAGTATGGAGGGGATTAGTCAGGTGAGTGGGTACCTAATTTGCAGACACATTGAAATTCCTGAGAGGACCTTGTTTGCGTTGTGCAAGCTGAATGGACACAAGGGCAACTGTTGTGCCAGAATGTGGGGGCTGACGGTGCAAATGTAAAGCGTATCTTCTTCCAAGGCCAGGGCCACCTTCCCAGGAGCTTAAACTCTGACACATCTTGTTGATGTGTAGGTAAATCAAAGGAAACATGAAGAAGCTGTGTAATGAAAGTCAAATCATAGTCAATCCTTCATAAAAGGAATATTGCAAGTTCCTGGTCTAGAAACTCCTGCATATTTACAAGAAACACCCCACTCACACCTATGGATAGATCAACAAAACAGAAAATTAACAAAGAAACACAAACTTTAAATGATACAATAGACCAGTTAGACCTAATTGATATCTATAGGACATTCACCCCAAAACAATGGATTTCACCTTTTTCTCAAGTGCTCACGGAACCTTATCCAGGATAGACCACATCCTGGGCCATAAATCTAGCCTTGATAAATTAAAATAAATTGAAATCATTCCAAGCATCTTTTTCTGACCACAATGCAGTAAGATTAAATCTCAATTACAGGATAAAAACTAATAAAAATGCCAACACATGGAGGCTGAACAACACACTTCTGAAAAACCAACAAATCACAGAAGAAATCAAAAAAGAAATAAAAATATGCATAGAAACGAATGAAAAGTAAAACACAACTAACCAAAACCTGTGGGACACTGTAAAAGCAGTGCTAAGGGGAAAGTTCATAGCAATACAGGCATATCTCAAGAAATAAGAAAAAAGTCAAATAAATAGCCTAACTCTACACCTAAAGCAACTAGAAAAGGAAGAAATGAAGAACCCCAGGGTTAGTAGAAGGAAAGAAATCTTAAAAATTAGGGCAGAAATGAATACAAAAGAAACAAAAGAGACCATAGCAAAAAT
>SJYC01009775.1:0-19170 GCA_006408675.1 Madoqua kirkii
CATTGAAATATAAATATAAAATGGTATGTGAATAAAACAAACAAGTATTTATACTAAAGTTATTAAGAAACATAAATGTAGGTGTAAGAGAAATACTCAAAGATCTTAATAAAAATACTACATTTTTACAAATCCTAAACTTGAATATCAATGCTATAAACTTACATAATAGTTTCTTCCTAAATAAGACTATAAAAAGTGACCATCCAAAAATAATAAGCACATCCACCGTAAATGCTATTTTCCACTAAAGGGAAGCAGACAGTAGAAATACATACCTTTATATCTGTGATAGGAAACATTCAAGATGAATTTGGACTATTCTGTTCAAAAGCAAAGACAATGGGATTGTATTAAAATGATACATGAGTCACATTAAAGGGGTTCCTAGTAGCAAATGGGGACAAAATTCAACATTAAAGAAGATAAAACCTACACTAGAAAGAAAGTAAGCGTATATATTAAGTTTATGAGTTCTTAAAAAATAGGAAAACTATCATGAAGCTCTTCACATTTGAATTTGTTTAAAAACCAGTTTGTTATTCTGAAAAATGCTAAACAAAGAGAAGCCATCAACCATACATGTAGCCATTTCTGTTGCTGTTCATTTGCTAAGTCATGTTCGACCTGCAACGCCCATTAACTGCAGCACCCAGGCTTCCCTGTCCTTCACCCTTTCTCGGAGTTTACTCAAACTCATATACAGTGAGTCAGTGATGCCATTCAACCATCTCATTCTCTGTCACCTCTTTTTCCTCTTGCCTTTAATCTTTCACACCATCAGGATCTTTTACAGTGAGTTCTCCCTTTACATTACGTGGCCAAAGCATCGAAGCTTCAGCTTCAACATTAATCCTTCCAATGACTATTCAGGCTTGATTTCCTTTAGGATTGACTGATTTAATTTCCTTGCTGTCCTAGGGAGTCTCAACAGTTTTCTCCAATACCACAATTCAAAAAAATCAATTCTTTGGTGCTCTACCTTCACTATGGTCCAACTCTCAAATCTGTACAGGCAAACCACTCAATATCACAGTTATCCAAGTCTATTCCCCAACCAGTAATGCTGAACAAGCTGAAGTTGAACGGTTTTATGAAGACCTACAAGATATTTTAGAACTAACACCCAAAAAAGATGTCCTTTTCATTGTAAGAGACTGGAATGCTAAAGTAGGAAGTCAAGAAACACCTGAAGTAATAGGCAAATTTGGCCTTGGAACATGAAACGAAGCAGGACAAAGACTAGTAGAGTTCTGCCAAAAAAATGCACTGGTCATAGCAAACACCCTCTTCCAACAACACAACAGAAGACTCTACACATGGACATCACCAGATGGTCAACACCAAAATCAGACTGATTATATTCTGTGCAGCCAAAGATGGAGAAGCTCTATACAGTCAACAAAAACAAGACCAGGAGCTGACTGTGGCTCAGATCATGAACTCCTTATCACCAAATTCAGACTTAAATTGAAGAAAGTAGGGAAAACAGCTAGACCATTCAAGTATGACCTAAATCAAATCCCTTATGATTATACAGTGGAAGTGAGAAATAGATTTAAGGGCCTAGATCTGATAGATAGAGTGCCTGATGAACTATGGAATGAGGTTCGTGACATTGTATGTGAGACAGGGATCAAGACCATCCCCATGGAAAAGAAATGCAAAAAAGCAAAATGGCTGTCTGGGAAGGCCTTACAAATAGCTGTGAAAAGAAGAGAGGTGAAAAGCAAAGGAGAAAAGGAAAGATATAAGCATCTGAATGCAGAGTTCCAAAGAATAGCAAGAAGAGATAAGAAAGCCTTCTTCAGCGATCAATGCAAAGAAATAGAGGAAAACAACAGAATGGGAAAGACTAGAGATCTCTTCAAGAAAATTAGAGATACCAAGGGAACATTTCATGCAAAGATGGGCTCGATAAAGGACAGAAATGGTATGGACCTAACAGAAGCAGAAGATATTAAGAAGAGGTGGCAAGAATACATGGAAGAACTGTACAAAAAAGATCTTCACGACCCAGATAATCATGATGATGTGATCACTCATCTAGAGCCAGACATCTTGGAATGTGAAGTCAAGTGGGCCTTAGAAAGCATCACTATGAACAAAGCTAGTGGAGGTGATGGAATTCCAGTTGAGCTGTTTCAAATCCTGAAAGATGATGCTGTGAAAGTGCTGCACTCAATATGCCAGCAAATTTGGAAAACTCAGCAGTGGCCACAGGACTGGAAAAGGTCAGTTTTCATTCCAATCCCAAAGAAAGGCAATGCCAAAGAATGCTCAAACTACCGCACAATTGCACTCATCTCACATGCTAGTAAAGTAATGCTCAAAATTCTCCAAGCCAGGCTTCAGCAATACGTGAACCGTGAACTCCCTGATGTTCAAGCTGGTTTTAGAAAAGGCAGAGGAACCAGAGATCAAATTGCCAACATCCGCTGGATCATGGAAAAAGCAAGAGAGTTCCAGAAAAACATCTATTTCTGCTTTATTGACTATGCCAAAGCCTTTGACTGTGTGGATCACAATAAACTGTGGAAAATTCTGAAAGAGATGGGAATACCAGACCACCTAACCTGCCTCTTGAGAAATCTGTATGCAGGTCAGGAAGCAGCAGTTAGAACTGGACATGGAACAACAGACTGGTTCCAAATAGGAAAAGCAGTATGTCAAGGCTATATATTGTCACCCTGCTTATTCAACTTATATGCAGAGTACATCATGAGAAACGCTGGACTGGAAGAAACACAAGCTGGAATCAAGATTGCCAGGAGAAATATCAATAACTTCAGATATGCAGATGACACCACCCTTATGGAAGAAAGTGAAGAGGAACTAAAAAGCCTCTTGATGAAAGTGAAAGAGGAGAGTGAAAAAGTTGGCTTAAAGTTCAACAATCAGTAAACGAAGATCATGGCATCCTGTCCCATCATTTCATGAGAAATAGATGGGGAAACAGTGGAAACACTGTCAGACTTTATTTTGGGGGGTTGCAAAATCACTGCAGATGGTGATTGCAGCCATGAAATTAAAAGACACTTACTCCTTGGAAGAAAAGTTATGGCCAATCTAGATAGTATATTCAAAAGCAGAGACATTACTTTGCCAACTAAGGTCCATCTAGTCAGGGCTTTGGTTTCTCCTGTGGTCATGTATTGATGTGAGAGTTGGACTGTGAAGAAGGCTGAGCACCAAAGAATTGATGCTTTTGAAGTGTGGTGTTGGAGAAGACTCTTGAGAGTCCCTTGGACTGCAAGGAGATCCAACCAGTCCATTCTGGAGGAGATCAACCCTGGGATTTCTTTGGAGGGAATGTTGCTGAAGTTGGAAAGCATTAACTCATTGGAAAAGACTCTGATGCTGGGATGGATTGGGAACAGGATGAGAAGGGGACGACAGAGGATGAGATGGCTGGATGGCATCACAGACTCGACGGACATGAGTCTGAGTGAACTCCGAGAGATGGTGATGAACAGGGAGGCCTGGCGTCCTGCAATTCATGGGGCCACAAAGAGTCAGACATGACTGAGCAACTGAACTGAACTGAACTGGAAAAAACTATAGCTTTGACTATATGGACCTTTGTTGACAAAGTGATGTCTCTGCTTCTTAATATGCTGTCTAGGTTTGTCATAGTTTTCCTTCCAGGCAGTTTTAATTTCATGGCTGCAGTCACCATCCACAGAAATTTTGGAGCCCAAGAAAATAAAATCTGTCACTGTTTCCACATTTTCCTCATCTGTTTGCCATGAAGTGATGGGACCAGATGCCATGATCTTCATTTTTTGAATGTTGACTTTTAAGCAAGCTTTTTCACTCTCCTTTTTCACCTTCAGGAGGCTGTCTATTTCCTCTTTGTTTTCTGCCATTAAAGTGGTATAATCTGCGTATCTGAGGTTCATATTTCTCCCAACAATCTGATTCGACCTTGTGATTCATCCAGGCTGATATTTCACATGAAGTACACTGGATATAAGTTAAATAAGCAAGGTGACAATGTACAGCCTTGATATACTCCTTCCCCAATTTTGAACCAGTCCACCATTTCATGTCCAGTTCTAACTGTTGCTCCTTGTCTTGAAATCAGGGTTCTCAGGAGACAAGTAAGATGGTTTGGTATATCACCTATTCAAGAATTTTCCAGTTTGTTGTGGTCCACACAGTTGAAGGTTTTAGCATAATCAATGAAGTAGAAGCAGATGGTTTTGTTTTTCTTTTCAGAATTCCCTTGCTTTTTCTAAGATCCATCCAATATTGGCAATTTCATTTCTGGTTCATGGTTTCTATGCCTGTTCTAAATCCAGCTTATTCTCAGTTATGTAAGTTATTGGTTCTCATATGGCTGAAGGCTAGCTTGAAGGATTTTGAGAATAATCTTGTAGCATGTGAAATGAGTGCAATTGTATAGTAGTTGAGCACTCTTTGGCATTACCTTCCTTTGGGAATTAAAGGGAAAATGATCTTTCCAGTCCCATGTCCACTGCTGAATTTTCCAAATTTCCTTACATATTGAGTACAACAGTTTAACATCATCTTTTAGGATTTTAAATAGCTCAGCTGGAATTATATCACCTCCACTAGCTTTGTTCATATTAATGCTTCCTAAGGCTTACTTAACTTCACACTCCAAGATGTCTAGCTCTATCTAGGTGAATGATCACACCATTGTGGTTATCCAGGTTATTCAGTCAGTTCTGTTCAGTCACTCAGTTGTGTCCAATTCTTTGAGACCACATGGACTGCATGCAGCACATCAAGCTTCCCTATCCATCAACTCCCTGAGCTTGCTCAAACTCATGTCCATCGAGTTGGTGATGCCATCCAACCATCTCTTCCTCTGTCGTTCCCTTCTCCTCTCACCTTCAATCTTTGCCAGCATCAGAGTCTTTTCCAATGAGTCAACTCTTCGCATGAGGTGGCCTAAGTACTGGAGTTTCAGCTTTAGCATCAGTCTTTCCAAAGAAATCCCAGGGCTGATCTCCTTCAGAATGGACTGGTTGGATCTCCTTGCAGTCCAAGGGACTCTCAAGAGTCTTCTCCAACACCACAGTTCAAAAGCATCAATTCTTCAGCACTCAGCCTTCTTCATGGTCCAACTCTTGCATCCATACCAGAGGCTGATCTCCTTCAGAATGGACTGGTTGGATCTCCTTGCAGTCCAAGGGACTCTCAAGAGTCTTCTCCAACACCACAGTTCAAAAGCATCAATTCTTCAGCACTCAGCTTTCTTTATGGTCCAACTCTTGCATCCATACATGACAACAGGAAAAACCATAGCTTTGACTAGATGGACCTTTGTCAGCAAAGTAATGTGTCTGTTTTTACTATGCCATCTGGGTTTGTCATAGCTTTTTTTTCCAAGGAGCAAGTGTCTTTTAATTTCATGGCTATACTCACCATCTGCAGTGATTTATTAACACTTTTTAAAAGATATATATTTATTTTTTAGTTGAAGGATAATTGCTTAACAGAGTTTTTCTGTTTTCTGTCAAACATCAACATAATTTGCGATAGGTGTACCTATGTCCCCTTCCTCTTGAACCTCTCTCCCATCTCCCTTCCCATCCCACCCCTCTAGGTTGATACAGAGCCTCTATTTGTGTTCCCTGAGCTATTCAACAAATTCCCATTGGCTATCCATTTTGCATATGGTAATGTAAGTTTCCATATTACTCACTCCATACATCTTATCCCCTCTTCTCCCCCTCCATGTCCATAAATCTGTTCTCTATGTCTGTTTCTCCATTGCTGCCCTGCAAATAAATACATTGTTAAAATCTTTCTAAATTCCGTATATTTGCATTAGTATTTGATGTTTATCTTTCACTTTCTGACTCACTACACTCTGCATAAAAGGTTCTAGATTCATCCACCTCATTTGAACAGACTCAAATGCATTCCTCTTTATGGCTGAGTAATATTCCATTACATATATGGACAAGCTTCTTTATCCATTCATATTTTGATGGATATCTAGGTTGCTTCCATTTTCAAGTTATTGTAAATAGTGCTGAAATGAACATTGTAGAGAATGTGTCTTTTTCAACTTTGGTTTTCTTAGGGTATATGTCTAGGAGTGAGATTGCTGAGTCATAAGGTGGTTTTATTCCTAGTTTTTAAGGAATCTCCATACCATCTTCCATAGTTGCTGTATCAATTTACTTTCCCACCAACAGTGCAAGAGGATTCCTTTCTCCACACCCTCTCCAGCATTTATTGTTTGTAAGCTTTTTGTTGATGGTAAATCTGACCAGTGTGAGGTGATACCTCATTGTAGTATTGATTTGCATTTCTCTAATAATGCATTTCTCTAATGAGCAATGTTAAGAATCTTTTCATGTGTTTATTTGCCACCTCTATGTCTTCTTTGTAAAAATGTCTATTTAGATCTTTTCCTCACTTTTTGATTAGGTTTGTTTTTCTGTCATTGAGTTGTATGAGCTGCTTGTATGTTTTAGAAGTTAATTCTTTTAATATAAATTTATTTATTTTAATTGGAGGTTAATTACTTTACAATATTGTATTGATTTTGCCATACATCAACATGAATACACCACAGGTATAGACGTGTTCCCCATCCTGAACTCCCCTCCCTCCTCCCTCCCCGTACTATCCCTCTGGGTCGTCCCAGTGCACCAGCCCCAAGCACTCAGTATCAGGCATCGAACTTGGACTAGTGACTCGTTTCATATATGATATTATACATGTTTCAGTGTCACTCTCTGAAATCATCCCACCCTTTCCCTCTCCCACAGAGTCCAAAAGACTGTTCTATACATCTGTGTCTCTTGCTATCTTACATACAGGGTTATCATTTGCCAGTTGTTTCATTTGCTTTTATTTTCTCCCATTCTGAGGGTTGTCTTCATCTTGTGTATCATTTCCTTTGCTGTGCAAAAGCTTTTGAGTTTAAATAGGTCCCACATGTTTATTTTTGTTTTTATTTTCATTACTTAGGAGGTGGGTCATAGACGATCTTGCTTTGATTTATGTCATCAAGTGTTCCACCTATGTTTTCTTCTTTTATGGTTTCTGGTCTTACATTTAAGTCATTAATCCATGAGGCAACGAGAGCCTCTTCAATAAATGGTGCTGAGAAAACTGGACAGCTACAAGTAAGAGAAAAAATTAGAACACTTCCTAACATACATGAAATATTCCCTTAGTATCTTTAATTTTCTTGAAGAGATCTCTAGTCTTTCTCATTCTATTGTTTTCCTCTGTTACTTTGCATTGTTCACTTAAGAAGGCTTTCTTATCTTTCGTTGCTATTCTCTGGAACTCTGTATTCAGTTTGGTTTATCTTTTCCTTTCTGCTTTGCCTTTCATTCCTCTTTTCTCAGCTATTTGAAAGGCCTCCTCAGACAACCATTTTGCCTTCTTCCATTTGTTTTTCTTAGGGATGCTTTTAATCACCACCCCCTGCACAGTGTTATGAACTTCCACCCATGTTGTTCAGGCACTCTGTCTACTAGATCTAATACTTTGAATCTATTTGTCACCTCCACTGTATAATCATAAGGGTCATACCTGATTTAGGTCATACGTGAATGGCTTAGTGGTTTTCCCTACTTTCTTCAATTTAAGCCATTTCTACTAGATCTATAAATTTTAATAATCTAATTATTGATGAGATACATTATTTTATAGGGGAAGTATTCCAGAAAGTAGTGCAAAAGAACTAACAAAGGTGAATATCAACAATTTGTAACCCCTGATAAGATAATAAATTGAGGCTTTGATCTTAAATGACTGCCAATACCTTTATATAAAAGACTACTGGGGAATTTATTATCAAGGAAAGAGACTGACTGCACTGATATTGGTAAATCTTAATATTATTGAATGAGAGATAATCTGGATCACATTTCAAGTGATGTTCTAACATAAAAACTGCATCAACTATAAATACATGGTGTTCTTTCAAAAAACTGAACCTGAATTCCATCTATCTAAAAATGTCCCTGAAATATAAAACATAGAAATGGTGCCTCATGGGTGTAGTTTTCAAATCTCTAATATAGAAATTTTTACCACACAAATTACCCAAAGTTTTCATTCTTTTTTAAGGGAGTTAGAAACTATAGATTAAATAGACATTAATTCACATGCAAATTGTGAACCTTGTTTTTATTCTAAATTGAGCAGATCAACTGTAAAAATATAATAAAATACAGGAAATTTGAACAATAGCTGAATATTTGATAACTATGATTATTATTAACTTTTAGTTGTCATAGTTAATATTATGTTTAAAAAAGTATGCTGATCTTTTATATATAAATACTGAAGTCTTCTTAACATGTTAGAAGTTATAATGTATATTTTTGTTTTAAAATAACTTACATGTGTTAAGTTAAGGAGAAAGTGGTTGGGTGTATATAGAAAAAGATTAAATTGACCATGAATTATTAACTGTTATGGTTTTTCCAGTAGTCATGTATGGATGTGAGAGTTGGACTATGAAGAAAGCTGAGTGCCGAAGAATTGATGCTTTTGAACTGTGATGATGGAGAAGACTCTTCAGAGTCCCTTGGCCTGCAGAGATCCAACCAGTCCATTCTGAAGATCAGCCCTGGGATTTCTTTGGAAGGAATGATACTAAAGCTGAAACTCCAGTACTTTGTCACCTCATGTGAAGAGTTGATTCATTGGAAAAGACTCTGATGCTGGGAGGGATTGGGGGCAGGAGGAGAAGGAGATGACCCAGGATGAGATGGCTGGATGGCATCACAGACTCAACGAACGTGAGTCTGAGTGAACTCCAGGAGATGGTGGTGGACAGGGAGGCCTGGCGTGCTGCAATTCATGGGGTCGCAAAGAATCGGACAGGACTGGGCAACTGAAGTAAACTGAACTGAACTGAAAGCTCAGAAATGGGTACATAGGGATTCACCACTTTTCTCTTTATTATGTATTTGAAATTTTCCTTAATAAAAATTAAAATTCAAAAGAAGAAAGAAAATCTAACAATATTTTTACATTTTTGTGCTAATATTAAATTATTCATGAGTTGAATAAATATAACTAAGTGAAATGGCAAATATTAATATAAAAATGTGCAACATTCTTATATTAAGGAAATTTCATAGTCAAATGTGATTACAACAAACAAATAGAAGAAACTAATATTTAATAAATTAAAATTCCAATCATAATAGGAAAATAATAAAAGAATAAAGTCAAGCCATGTGACGAATAATGAGAGTAAATACTAAGTATAAATTAAAGAGATGGAAAACAGTGACACCATGGCTGTCAGGAGCATGTAAATATAAGCATCTCAGTAGATGACTACAATTTCTTGGCAAATTAGGAATAGAAGAACATTTCTTTAGTATAAATTGAATCTACCAAAATGCTTAATCGTGATTTGAAGCATCATAAATTGTTTGAATTAATGAGTTTAGAAAGATATCTAGATATAAAATCAGTATGGAAAAAATGTGCTTACTGAAATTCATTTCTTCTATGGGGTTTATAGGTTTGTACAATGATCTGGAAATAAAAGAGAGGTTTACTGTTACATGCTATATACTATTATAATAGCTTTGCTCAGTCTGCATGAGGTCAGACATTGAAGCTGAGCTTCCTTTATATTGAACACAGTTCTCACTGTCTAGCCTTTAGAATCATATGGGAAGCTTTCAAAACTTCCGATACATGGTGGTCACCTCCAGAAATGCTGATTTAATTGGTCTGTGTAATAGCTATTAGATTTTCAAAACTTTCAATTAAATTGAGAACTACTTTAAGAGTGGAAAAGTAAATGATTTAAATACCTTTACGTCATCCCAGGATTTGTGACTCAGGTCATTGGCCTTCAAACTAAGCTTCAAGGAGTTCATGTATTAATGACTTAATTTGCCTGAGTTGTTTGGGCTCCAACTTGATTTTTGGCATAGTTTTACTAAGACATTGAACCTTACATGTTCCTTAGTACAGCACTTCCCTCAAAAACTCCTCATGGTATTTATGAATAATACAAATTATTAAACTATTTCCTATACTCTGAAAGATGAAGAGATTTGGACAGTAAACAAAAGCCCAAATTATTTTTCTAATCAAGTAAATTGATTTGCTTGATAAATTAATCGTGATGTTGCATAAATGAAGCCATTGACTTTCTTAAAGTGTATTTTATATTTTATCATTTTTATCTACTCTACTGATAAAAGATCAAGATAAAACTTTTGTTTTCTATGATTAGGAAATATTTATTTACTTCAAAAAGTACATAAGGACTTAGAAGCATCCGTGTCCTGGTGATATCCTGGCTAAGGATTGAATAGTCTTGAACTCACTACAAATAGCTTCATCTAGACCAAAGTGTGAGAAAAAAGATATGACATCACTTTAGGGTTTTGGTAAACAATGGCTTATATATTTCAGAATGAATTATAACCTTAGCAATAAGGAGCATCAGACAACAGTGACTTACTTAAAAATTTTAAGAGTTTAAGCTTGTCTGGCTTTGACTACAAGAGAAAAGGCAACTGCTGATCGAGTGATTATTGCCGCTCTCCTGATGGGAATTTCAGTTACACTGAATTATTTTCAGTCAACACAGCTGATAGGCAGTTTTGGGGGACAATATTATGAAATTCAATAATTTATAAGCAAGTGTAAGTGAGTTCACATTTCAAAACTTGGAGTTTGATAATACATACATGTTAGTCCTTCAGTCATATCCAACTCTGCAACCCCATAGACTGTAGCCCTCCAGGCTCCTCTATCCATGGGATTTCCCAGGCAAGAATAGTGAAGTGGGTAGCCGTTCCCTTCTCCAGGGGATCTTCCCAGCCTAGGGATGAACTTGAGTTTCCTGCATTGCAGAAAGAGTCTTTGCCTTCTGAGCCATCAGGGAATAATTTTAATTGGATTTTGTGATATCTTCCGTGTTTCAGAAATGTCTACATGAAGGTTTTAGCTGAAATATTAATATAAACCTCATATTGTATGAAAACACCTGACAACAATATTTAGAGCAATAAACACACTTAAACTAAGAGATGTATTAAGTTTCAGGTATAAACAATTACTGTAGTATGGGTGAAAATAGGTCTTGAACTGTGCAATATCTCTGGTCTCTTTGAAATAGCTTGCATATCAAAAATAGATGAAAAATAGTATTGAAATATATACATTACCATGTGTAAAATAGATTTGGAAGTTGCTGTATAACACAGGAAGTTCAGTCTAGTGTTCTGTGATGACCCAGAGGGGTAAGATGGGGCAAGCTTGTGGAGGAGGCTTAACGTGGAGGGGATATATATATTTACGGCTGATTCACATTGTTGTATGACAGAAACCAACACAACACTGTGAAACAATTATTATTCAATGATTATAAAAAAAGAAATAGGTGCTTTAAATAGAGTAAAAATAACATCAGAGGTGTTCAAGATTAATATGACTGTTTCAGAGACAAATGTCTATGTATTAGGTAATGTGAGGACCACTCATTCTGATAAAATGTTTCTTTAAGACACATTATGAGACAAGTCTAAATTTCTCATGAAATTTAGAAATGATTCATGAAACTGTTAATGGTTCCAGTAAGAATTAAATGCATTGGGCAGGAAAGAATTAATCAACTAGAGCAAAATAGATATTTTTCCAAACTTTTAAACAGGCATTTTTAATGTAGGAAAAGAAGTTTAACACACTAAAGCAAAATAACTGTGAAGCCAAGATAAGTAGAGCCTTATTTGGATTTTCAACTTTGATGGCAGTGTCTTTAGGCTGGTGATTTTCCTTATTTCACAGTACAATTGACCTTAGTGATTTTTCAAAGGGAAATTAAATATAAATATTCACATTTTTATGTTAGTAAGTTCTATTCTTTACTTCCCAATGGATTAAACAGAAAATTCAAAAAATTTCTCTTATTTGCAGAATGAGTACACTAATATATTTTAAGGCTGGATACTGACACCATTTTCACAATATCCAAACCACGGATGGGAAACAAGGCAATACTGATATTTCTGCCATACATCCAAGGGTAAAGAAAGGGAGATGAGGCTTCACAGCCGAAGCCAGTGACTGAGCCTGGCATGCCACTTTGACAAGCGGGCAGGAAACCACTACTCCCACACTGGGAATATTCTCCCAAAGGAGGCCCTTATGCAGTAATTCTACAACTATATCAAGTTTGGTAATCTATCATTGAACTTTTTGGTAAATATATATATATATATAGATATATATATATATAATTTTGAAAAATCAAGAGCAAGGAACTTCTTAATGACTATGTGTCCCCAAATTTACATTCCCTTTATGTTGAGTATTCCATTCATTTATGTTTTAAACTTGTTGCCTTATTTTAAAAATAAATACTAATTCACTTGAATGAATATTTGTCAATGCTGCTTTTAGGGAAGCTATATGACAGCAATATTCCGAAAATCACACCACGTTTCAAACTCCCTCTCTTAGCAAAATTTACCTTTAAATTAAGTGGTTTGAAAGTACAGTTACCTTTAGATTAAGAAAATATGACATTATAAAACATGTACATTATAATAATTATATAATTATTATTAAATAGTATTAATATATAAACTTAAATATTATAATAATTATTATATAATAAGGCTTTACTGGCTGAAATTTCACTTTTTTTCTCACTGCAATTTTAAATGTATAAAAGACAAATTAATTTCTGAAATGAGGAGATAGGAAGAGGGAATGAGTGCAAACTATTCAGCTCCTAGAACGGTTATTGGTTACTTATCATGACAATGAAATAATAATGTAGGTAAAACCAATCAACACAATATTGTAAAGTAAGTATCCTTCAATTAAAAATTTTAAAAATACAGTGAAAAGGAAAAAAAATAAATGATCAAATAAAGGCTAATTATTCATTCATACAGGCTCAGTGGTGTCTAACTCTTTGCAACCCCATGGACTGTAGCTGGCCATATTCCTTTGTCCATGGGATTTTCCAGTCCAGAATACTGGAATGGATTGCCATTTCCTCCTCCAGGGAATCTTTCCAACTCAGGGATCAAAACCACATCTTTTTTTTTTTTTTTTTTTTAACATTTTTTTATTGAAGGATAATTGCTTTACAGAATTTTGTTTTCTATCAAACTCAGCATGAATCAGCCATAGGCATACATATACCCCCTCCCTTTTGAACTTCCCTCCCATCCCCCTCCCCATTCCACCCCTCTTAGATACAGAGCCCCTGTTTGAGTTCCCTGAGCCATACAGCAAATTCGCATTGGCTCTCAATTTTACATACGGCAAGTTTCCATGTTACTCTTTCCATACATCTCACCCTTTCCTCCCCTCTCCCCACGTCCATAAATCTATTCTGCACGTCTGTTTCTCCACTGATGCCCTGTAAATAAATTAAAAAACAGGAACAAATCACGTCTTCTGTTTCTCTTGCACTGCAGGCAGATCTTTTGCCACTGAGCCAATTGAGAAGCCCAAAGGTTAATCACACGGTTCTAGTTCACTCTCCCAGATTTTACTTAGCTAATTTCTGGTTTCCAAACGTATGTGTGTCACAAAAGGGGACTCTGTGATATTTTGAAGCGAGATATATTCAAACTTTTTGCTACAAATAAAAGACAACAACAACCACAATAGCATCCTACTACTAGTGGCTCAGAGGTTAAGGTGTCTGCCCTCAATGTGGGAGACCCAGGTTCGATCCCTGGGTCAGGAAGATCCTCTGGAGAAGGAAATGGCAGCCCACTCCAGCATTCTCACCTGGAGAATCCCATGGATGGAGGAGGCTGGTAGGCTACAGTCCACGGGGTTGCAAAGAGTTGGACATGACTGAGCAACTTTACTTCACTTTACTTCACTGATATTGTAGCATTCCCATTTGGGACTAAGAAAGGCATCTAATTAAAGAAAGAGGAGATGAATAGGAAAAGAGCAGATACAAGCAATATTGTTGTGTTAAAGAACAAAAAGCTGTCAGGATGAACAGATGGGGACAGTGCTGCAAATGAGAGAAAAAAAAACTGTGATGGACAAAAAGCAAAAATTATGAAGAAAAATGACAATGTATCTGATATGATGGTAGATACCAAATATTATTTAAACAAGACAATCTCATTTATTTAAAAAAAGATGAAGCACCATAAAAAATGCATTGATTTTCTTCAAGGAATGTATTGTCATTGTTGTTGTTCAGTGACTAAGTCATGTCCAACTCTTTGCGGCCTCATGGCTGGCAGCATACCAGGCTCACCTGTCCTTCAATACCTCCCAGGGTTGGCTCAAATTCATATCCACTGAGTCAGTGATGCTATCTAACAATCTCATCCTGTACCATCCCTTTCTCTTTGTATCGTTGACAGCACCGGGATATTTTCCAGTGAGTCAGCTCTTCGGATCAGGTGGCCAAAGTATTAGCTACAGCATCAGTCCTTCCAATAAATATTCAGAGTTGATTTCCTTTAGAATTGACCGGTTTGATCTCTTTGCTGTCCAAAGGACTCTCAAGAGTCTTCTCCAACATTACAATTCAAAATGTCAATTCTTTGTCACTCAGTCTACTATATGGTTCAACTCTCACATCTGTACATGACTACTGGAAAAGCCATAGCTTTGACTCTCTGAACCTTTGTCAGCAAAGTGATGTCTCTGCTTTTTAATATGCTATCTAAGTTTGTTGTAGCTTTTTTTCAAAGGAGCAAGTGTCTTTTATTTCATGGCTGCAGTCACCATTCAAAGTGATTTTAGAGACTAAGAAAATAAAGTACACTGCTGCTTCCACTTTTTCTCCATTTGCCATGAAATCATGGGAGCAGTTGTCAATATCTTAGTTTTTTGAAAGTTGAGTTTTAAGCTAGCTTTTTCACGCTCCTCATTTACTTTCATAAAGAGGTTATTTATTTTCTTTTCACTTTATGAGATTAAAGTGGTATCATCTGCTTCTCTGAGGTTGTTGATGCTTCTTTGACAATCTTGATTCCAGCTTGTGATTCATCATGCCCAGAGTTTCTTACAATGTACTCTGCATAAAAATACAGAATGACAATATACAGCTGCATCATACTCCTTCAACAATCTTGAACCAGTCATTTGTTCTATGTCCAGTTCTAACTGTTACTACTTGACTCACATACAGATTTCTCAGGAGACAGGTAAGGTGGTCTGGTATTCTCATCTCTTTAAGCACTTTCCACAATTTGATAAAGTGCTGCACTCAATATGCCAGCAAATTTGGAAAATTCCGCCATGGCCACAGGACTGGAAAAGGTTAGTTTTCATTCAAAATCCAAAGAAGGGCAATGCTGAAGGATGTTCAAACTAACACAATTATACTCATTTCACATACTAGCAAGCTATTGTTCAAAATCCTTTAAGCTAGGCTTCAACAGTACGTGAACTAAGAACTTCCAGAAGTATAAGCTGGGCTTAGAAAAGATAGAGGAACCAAGATCAAATTGCCAACTCTGTTGGATCATAGAAAAAGAAAGAGAATTCCAGAAAAAATATCTACTTCTACATCACTAACTATGCTAAATTGTTCAGTTCAGTTCAGTTCAGTTCAGTCGCTCAGTCGTGTCCGACTCTTTGCGACCCCATGAATCACAGCCAGGCCTCCCTGTCCATCACCATCTCCTGGAATTCACTCAGACTCACATTCATCGAGTCCATGATGCCATCCAGCCATCTCATCCTCTGTGTGCTAAATCCCACAACAAACTGTGGAAAATTTTTAAAGAGATGGAATACCAGCCTACCTTACTTGTCTAATGAGAAACCTGTATGCAGGTCAAGAAAAACAGTGAGAACCAAGCATGCAACAATGGACTGCTTTAAAATTGGGAAAGGAGTACATCAAGGCTGTATATTGTCACCCTGCTTATTTAACTTATCTGCAGAGTACACCATGCAAAACACCTTGTAGGATAAATCATGAGTCTCAATCATGAATGCTGGAAGAAATATCCACAACCTCTAATATGCAAATGATACCACTCTAATGGTAGAAAGCAAAGATATACTAAAGAACCTCTTGATAAGGGTGAAAGAGGAGAGTGAAGAAGGTGGCTTAAAGCTCAATATTGGAAAAATTAAAATCATGGCATCCAGTCCCATCACTTTATGGCAAATAGATGGGGAAAAGTGGAAACTGATATATTTTATTTTCTTGGACTTTGAAATCACTCTGGATGGTGACTGTAGCCATGGAACTAAAATCTTGCTTCTTTGAAGAAAAGTTATGACAAACCTAAATAGCATATTAAAAAGTGGAGACATCACTTTGTCAACAAATGTTCATAAAGTCAAAGCTACGTTTTTCCAATAGTCATGTATGGATGTGAGAGCCGGACTATAAAGAAGGCTTCAGTTCAGTTCAGTTTAGTTCAGTTTACTCACTCAGTCGTGTCCAACTCTTTGAGATCCCATGAATCACAGCATGCCAGGCCTCCCTGTCCATCACAAACTCCCGGAGTTGACTCAAACTCATGTCCATCGAATCAGTGATGCCATCCAGCCATCTCATCCTCTGTCGTCCCCTTCTCTCCTGCCCCCAAAACCTCCCAGCATCGAGTCTTTTCCAGTGAGTCAGCTCTTCACATGAGGTGGCCAAAGTGCTGGAGTTAGAGTTGAAGAATTAATGCTTTCAAACTGTGGTGCTGGAGAAGACTCTTGAGAGTGCCTTGGGCTGCAAGCAGATCAAAGCAGTCAATTCTGAAGGAAATCAACCCTTAATATTAATTGGAAGAAATTATGCTGAAGCTGAAGCTCCAATACTTTGGCCACCATATACAAAGAGTTGATTCATTTGAAAAAACCTTGGTGCTGGGAAAGATTAAGGACAAGAAGAGAAGGTGACGACGAAAGATGAGATGGTTGGATAATATCACCAGCTCAATGGACATTATTTTGAGCAAACTCTGTGAGACAGAGAAGAATAGAGAAGCCTGGCGTGCTGCACTTCATGGGGGCACAAAGAGTCAGATATGGCTAAGTGACTGCACAGTTTGTTTTGATCGACACAGTTAATGAAGCAGAAAGTAGATGTTTTTTCTGAAATTCCCTTGCTTTCTTCCTGATTCAACCTATGTTTATAATTTGATCTCTGGTTTCTCTCCTTTATAAGTCCAGCTTGTACATCTGGGAGTGCTCTGTTCAAATACTGCTAAAGCCTAGGTTAAAGAATTTTTAGCACACCTTGCTAACATGTGAAAATAAGTGCAATTGTTTGATACTTTGAACATTCATTGGCATTGACCTTCTCGGAGACTAGAATGAAAACTGACCTTTTGTGGTCCTCTGGTCACTACTGAATTTTCAAAATTTGCTGACATATTAACTGCAGCACTTTAACAGCATCATCTTTGAGAATTTTAACTAGTTCAACTGGGATCCTATCACTCTACTAACTTCATTCATAGCAATGCTTCCTAAGGCACATTTAACTTCACACTCCAAGATGTCTGGCTCTAGGTGAGTGACCACACCTTTCCCATTATCATTAACATATTTTGCGTCTAGTTTTTTGTGTATTCATGCCTCCTCCCCTTAATTTCTTCTGCTTCTTTTAGGCTTTATAATTTCTGTCTTTTATTTTGCCTATCCTTACATAAAATGTTCACTTGATGTCACCAGTTTTCTTGAGGAGATCTCTAGTCTTTTCCATAATATTGTTTTATCCTATTTCTTTGCATTTTTCATTTAAGGAGGCCTTCTTATCTCTCCTTGCTATTCTCTGGAATGCTGCATTCAGTTGGGTATATCTTTCCCTTTCTCCTTTGCCTTTCACTCTCTTCTTTTCTCAGCTATTTGTAAGGCCTCCTCAGACAACCATTTTGTCTATTTGCATTTTTTTTAGGGGGGTGTTGATTTTGGTCATTGCCTCCTATACAATGTTAGGAACCTCTGTCATAGTTCACCAGGCACTCTGTCTACCAGATCTAATCCCTTGAATCTATTTCTTACTTCCACTGTATAATCATAAGGCATTTGATTTAGGTCATACCTAGATGGCCTACTAGTTTTCTCTACTTTCTTCAATTAAAGCCTGAATTTTTAAAATTAATTTATTTTAATTGAAGGGTAATTACTTTACAATATTGTAGTGTGTTTTTTTTTTTTAATCATACATTGACGTGAATCAGCCATGGGTGTATATGTGTGCCCCATCCTGAACCCCCTCCCACCTCTTTCCCCATCCCACCCCTCAATAAGGAAGTCAGTTTCATGTATTGCTTTTACTGATTGTGTAGAGCTTCTCCATCTTTGGCTAATAGAATATAATCAGTGTGATTTTGGTATTGACCATATGGTGATGTCCATGTGTAGAATCATATTTTGGGTTGTTGGGAGAGGGTGTTTACTATGATCAGTGTGTTCTCTTAACTAAATTCTGTTAGCCTTTGCTCTGTTTCATTTTGTACTCCAAGGCCAAGCTTGGATGTTTCTCTGGGTATTAATCCCAAATGATGAAAAGTACACCACTGTTTGTGTTAGTTGTAAGAGGTCTTGTAGATCTTTATAGAACCAGTCACCTTCAGCTTCTTTGTCATTAGTGTTTTAGGGCATAGACTTGAATTATTATGATGTTGAGTGGTTTGCCTTGGAAATGAACTGAGATCGTTCTGTCTTATGAGATTGCACCCAAGTACTGCATTTGGGGCTCTTTTGTTGACTATGAGGGCTCCAATATATATTTATTCTGAGTTTAAAGGAAAAAATTCAAAATTCTCTGGTTTATAGTATCTGAAGTTATTTTAGTGAGCTCAAAATGAATTTTCAAAATAATTTTGACACTGTAGATTGATTAGTTTTGTTAGACTATAAACAATACTTTTTAGAATAATATTTGCTCTGCTTATTAGGCAGTCTGACATAATATGATACTCAATGATTATTAATCCTTCTAAAGTTTAACAAAGAGACTAGAAAAGAGAATAGCTTAAAGTGCTTGGCACAAAGAGGGTAGCTCTGAATACATTATATTATAGTCTGTGATCAACAAAACAATAATTTCCATAATCTTTATACCAGGAACAAGCTTAAGTGTAGAAAATGTTCTCTTTGTATATATCTAGCAAAATAAATTTTCATGAATGTTCTTGACTAGTGTATATGCTGTCTCTTATACACATCTGAAATCAACCCTTAATATTAATTGGAAGAAATTATGCTGAAGCTGAAGCTCCAATACTTTGGCCACCA
>SJYC01009778.1:0-15551 GCA_006408675.1 Madoqua kirkii
GTATGATGACAACTTTTTTGAAATTTAATACATACTTTTATGGATATTCCATATTCACTTATCTCTGATGTAAAAAATGTAGCAATGGTCATCTGTTTGGTATAAATTTCTATTCATCTATTGGTTTCGGTTCATCAGTTGTGATATTTAAATCTCCTATAGTCCTTTGATTGTTTTTATATGATTTAAAATTTCTAAAAGGATTGTGCTAAAATCTATAGTTATTGATTTTAATTCTGTATAATGATGTTTTAAATATATATATAGGATATATGCTTAGGTGCATATATGCTCTTTATCCTTATATCTTTTGATCTATGTTCCTTTTACTAACATATATTGGACTTTCCTGGCAGCTCAGACAGTAAAGAATCTGCCTGCAATGTAAGAGGCTGGGTTCAATCCCTGCGTCTGGAAGATCACATGGAGAAGGAAATGGCAACCCACCCCAATATTCTTGTCTGGAAAAGCTCATGGACAGAGAAACCTGGCAGGTTATAGTCCATGGAGTCACAGTCAGAAATGACTGAGAAACTAACATATGCCATCTCATATAACCCAAGCTTGGAGATACCAAGGAAGTGAGAAAATTCTAGATGGCACAAACATTTAGGGATTTGGTGGCCAATCATATAAACGAGGGGCTTCCTAGGTGGCACTGAACCCACCTGCCAATACAGGAGACGTAAGAGAGGTGGGTATGATCCCTAGGTTGGGAAGATCCCTGAAGAAAAAAACAGCAACCTACTCTAGTATTCTTGTCTGGAGAATCCCAGGGACAGAGGGGCTTGGCCAGCTATAATCCATAGGGTGGCACAGAGTCAGACATGACTGAGGTGGCTCAACATGGCATATAAATGGGAAGGTGGCTCCAGCTTTTAACTTGGAATCTGGATGAGTGAAAATATTAATTACTGTGATAAGATATACAGAAAGTTTTAAGGGCAGGAAAGGGTGAAAAAGATGACATGGGTATTTATTCATTCATTTATTTCCTTGTTAAGTAATATTTACTGAGTGCTTACCATAATTTTTGCTAAAAGTTTTCTGGGATGACTTAAGATGAACTAGCCCTAAGTTTTCCCAGGTGGCTCAGTGGTAAAGAATCTGCCTGCCAAAGCAGGAGACTCAGGAGACATGGGTTCGATTCCTAGGTCAGAACAATCCTCTGGAGGAGGAAATGGCAACCCACTCCAGTATTTTCTTGCCTGGAGAATCCCATGGAGCCTGTGGGCTACAGTCCATGGGGTTGCAAAGAGCTGGACACCACAGAGCAACTGAGCTATACAGAAAGTTTTAAGGGCAGGAAAGGGTGAAAAAGATGACATGGGTATTTATTCATTCATTTATTTCCTTGTTAAGTAATATTTACTGAGTGCTTACCATAATTTTTGCTAAAAGTTTTCTGGGATGACTTAAGATGAACTAGCCCTAAGTTTTCCCAGGTGGCTCAGTGGTAAAGAATCTGCCTGCCAAAGCAGGAGACTCAGGAGACATGGGTTCGATTCCTAGGTCAGAACAATCCTCTGGAGGAGGAAATGGCAACCCACTCCAGTATTTTCTTGCCCGGAGAATCCCATGGAGCCTGTGGGCTACAGTCCATGGGGTTGCAAAGAGCTGGACACCACAGAGCAACTGAGCACACACACACAAAGCATAAATCATGGTGTAAATATTCACACACATGAAATTGAGTATGGTGGGTTACATATGGTGCATAATGGAAGTCAGCTCCATAAACTCATTAATAATCTAGGAAAATTTTCAGGCATAAATAGATTTAAGGTAACAGATAAGCATTCTTTACAATCTATAACTCGATTCCAAAATTTATAAAAAATTCCATTTACTTTTGTATCTGTTAATTATCCCATATGATAGCACATACATTTTCTCTTTTTCTTTTTTCATTTTTAAAACTTTTTTTTAATGTTTCAGTTTTTAATTTTTACAACATGTATTGGTTTCTGACATATAACAACATGAATCAACCATGCTGCTGCTGCTAAGTCACTTCAGTGGTGTCCGACTCTGTGTGACCCCATAGACGGCAGCCCACCAGGCTCCCCTGTCCTTGGGATTCTCCAGGCAAGAACACTGGAGTGGGTTGCCATTTCCTTCTCCAATGCATAAAAGTGAAACGTGAAAGTGAAGTCGCTCGGTTGTGTCTGACTCTTTGACCCCATGGAATGCAGCCTACCAGGCTCCTCCGTCCATGGGGTTTTCCAGGCAAGAGTGCTGGAGTGGGGTGCCATTGCCTTTTCTGCGAATCAACCATACTCATACATATATTCTCTTCTTCTGAGCCTCCTTCCCCTCTGCCCTCCAGGTCATCACAGAGCATCAGACTGATCTCCCTGAGCTAAGCAGCAACTTCTCACCAACTATCCATTTTACACCTGATGGTACTTTCTCCATTCGTCCCACTCTCTCCCAAAGAATGAGTTTGAGTCAGTTCTAGTGAGATGGATGCAGAATTCTCTTGCCTGGAGAATTCCGTGGACCTCGGACCTCGGAAAACTACTGTCCATAGAGTCACACAGAGTTGGAGCCTGTTGTACAGAGTGAAGTAAGTCAGAAAGGGAAAACCAAATATAGTGTATTAACACATGTATATGGAATCTAGAAAAATGGTATTGATGAACCTATTTGCAGGGAAGGAATGGAGATGCAGATGTAGAGAATACATTCTCTGAAAAGCAGTGGTTTTCAAAAGCCAGTGAGCCCATGAATTACCTGGATGATTAGTAAAAATGCAGATTCCTAGACTCCAACCTCAGAGACTCAGGAGTTCTGGAGTCAACTGAAGAGTTTATTTAACAAGTTCTTCAGCTTATCATGTTATTAAAACTGTATTTTGAGAAAAGCTGTTATTAACTCTACTACTTCAAATAAAGAGTCTTAATAAACAAAATTTCCCAGAACTTACTGCCTCCCAGGCTAGGAATAGACAATTGGAATACCTATAGATTTATTTGGATGTGATCTTGCTTTTCAGATGCTGTAAATTTGCTTAAATACATGTGGAATATTTTTGCAATGTATTAATAACCTGAGGAAAATAATCTTCATGTAAGATATAAAAAACATAATTTTCTTATATTTCCAGCTGCAGAGATAGTCCCAAGCTAGTTTACTTTCTATACTTGTATAAGGGCTTTATTTTCTACTCAGAGATTCCTTTTAAAATAATCTTTGCCACGATGACTTCACACATTCTTTTTTTTTTTTAATACTTTATTCCATTTTACAACACTGCATTGGTTTTGCCATACATTGACATGAATCAGCCACAGGTGTACACGATCTTCCAATGCTGAAGCCCCTCCACTCCACACATTCTTTACTAGCTAGCTCCATTGTGAAAGGGGGCCATCTTGTTGATAGTTTCCTGATTTAGCAAAAAGAAAGTAGTGAGCAATCTTTCTAGTTTTTCTTCTTAGCTTAGAAGGTAAAAATTTAACCATTTTGACTTTGCTAAAATCTTATTTTCTCCTTCATATATCAGATGTATGCAGCAAGGCATAGTGTTCTTTGATTTCTGTAATAATCTTGGGAACATTTTGGGGGAAAATACACAATACTCCTTATCAATAAGTAGATTATTTTTTCCTTCCCATTTAGGAAAACTCCCTTGAAATTGCACCCCATTGACAATTGCAGCAGGTTTGGGAAGCTATTCCAATTTAATAGTAAGAGATTCTACATAGATTAAGGCCTGCTTAAATGCAAAACTGCTTTAGTAATAAAAGGTCAAAGTATAACTGAAAATAAAATGACAGTTGAGTCAAATTTAATATCCATAGCATTAAAAAGATCAAGTCAATCATTATATATTGACAGATATAGACCTTTGGACTAGGATAATAGGATTCCTCCCAAACTGGACATTCAATAGACAATGTAATGAATAACCATATAAAATAGGCCATTGTGTTTATCCAGTTAGAAAATTATAAAAATTTATGGGCAAGCAATGTACAAGTGATTTTTCATAAAATATCCTGAGTTGACAGCTAGATAAAATGGAAAATCATGCAGAAGATTGGAAGAGGGCCATTGTGAATGGAAAAGTACACACTGAAACAAATTAGTGTCATCAAACATGAGGCTGTTGGAGGACCTGGATTTAACCCAACAGCAAATGAAGAGACTTTGCTGCAGCAGGAGAGTGAAGAGACACACGAGACTGGAAACCAAGGAGGACACAGAAGTGCTAAGGATTTGGGAGCCTAGCAGCACACAAGTATTTCTCATCTGGAAATAACTGTCAAGTTCTGATGACTGTGTATAGTATGTGTAGCCTACATTGTCTCTTATTTGCTGATCTAATAATATCTGATCAAAATATTAATAATCTTTGCTCTGTCAGTATGAACTGTCCTAGGTCAGCAGCTCATGATACTGCTAACTTTTTTCTAAATATTTATTAATCACTGATTGATTAATTTTTCCGGAATTTTGACAGGACTAGCATTAACTTTCCTGTCTTCTCATTTTCACATTCCCATATCCTGCATCAAACCTAGGCTGGTGATGCATTTCTTATATGATATTATACATGTTTCAATGTCATTCTCCCAAATCATCCCACCCTCTCCCTCTCTCACAGAGTCCAAAAGACTGTTCTATACATCTGTGCCTTCAATTAAAATAAATAATTTAAAAAATAAGAACTCATTTTCATATTCCATTTGTTACTTCTCTTTGAAGAGCAGAGTAACACTTGCTAGTCTTAAGTTCTGGCTGTTAGAAAACGCATATTTAAAATATAGAGTGATATCATAAGCACATATTAGAATGACAAAAATTAGAAAGATTGATCACATTCAGCACTGAGGAGTAACTGGAGTAACTGGGACTCAAAACACTGCTGGTGGAAATATAAAAAGAGTAAAAACTATTTTGAAAAACACTTTTTGGCTGCTTCTTAAAATTTTAAATGTCCACATTTACTATAGGATCCAGTCATTTCATCCTTAGGTATTTACCCAAGATAATTGAAAGTATGTACACATAAGTCTTGTGTGCAGATGTTCATAGCAGGTATATTTGTAACAACTGGAAACTGGAGACAATCCCAATACCCATCAATAAGATAAATAGATAAACATCTATTTTATATGCAAAGATATATTGTGGCTTCCCAGGTGGTGCTAGTGGTAAAGAATCTGCCTGGCAAAATAAGAGACATAAGAAAGTAAGAGATAGAGGTTCGATCTCTGGGAAGATCCTCTGAAGTTAGAAATGGCAACCCACTCCAGTATTCTTGCCTGGAGAATCCCATGGACATAGGGGTGAGGATGGCTATAGTCCACAGAGGGGCAAAGAGTCGGACACAACTGAAGCAACTTAGAACACAGGTTGTGGTATATCTATTCAATGGACTACTACTTGCCAGTAAAAAGGAAAGAGCTATTGATACATGGCATGACATGAATGAATCTCAAGTTTTCTGAATTAAAGAACCAGCAGAAAAAAAAATGTGTGTCTATTATCCCTTTTATTTGAAACTCTAGAAAAAATGAGCAAATCTGACAAGACAGAAGGTAGCTCAGTGGCTTCTAAGCCAGGGGTGGGTGGGGAGAGAAGGGAGAAATTATAAAGGAACACAAGGAAATGTTTGTGCTAATAGATATGTTCTTGATAATGATAATGGTTTCATGAATGTACATATATGCCACTAGTCATCAAATCACATATTTCAAATATGTGTAGTTTGTTATAAGTGAAATATACCTCAATAAAGCTGAACAAAAAGCAAAAAAAAAAAAAGAAGAAGAAGTTACCATTAAGCTTTCACCATCAGCAGTAGGAAAAAATAGAATGCATCTGGGTAAGGTGTATATAAGTGGCCCAACAGTATGCGTAGAAGCCATAAGGGTTTTGTGATCCCAATTCAAATTGGTTTCACTTGTATTTTTAGCTAACAAATGTATATATAATTCTCTGGCAAGCAAAATATGGTGACCATAAAAGTTTTGGTATGGTGATAGTCACAAAAGCAAATAACTAGGTGAGATTGTCATTGCTGGTAAAAATAGCACCGCCTGAGGAGAGAGCAGACCTGAGTTTTAGCTGGAGCTTCCTTTGACACATTATTGACAAGCTGCCAGTACTGGGCTGGGGCAGCCTCTGTTTTCTATTGTGAAATGGATGATTATGTATACTGCCTGTGTGCTAAGTCACTTCAGTCATGTCCACCTCTTTGCAACCCTGTGGACTGTAGTGCTCCAGGCTCCTCTGTCCATGGGATTCTCCAGGTAAGAATACTGCAGTGGGTTGCCATGCCCTCTTCCAGGGGATCTTCCTGACCTAAGGACTGAACCCACAGTTCTTAGTCTCCTGCACTGGCAGGTGGGCTCTGTACCACTAGCTCTACCTGGGAAGCCCAGAGTGTGTATACTAATCACAGAGAAATAAAGATGTGAAAACCCCCATTCTTGTGATGCTTCTTTGCTCTAACGTATAGCATTAGATCGCCTCCCCTTTACACCCTAAATACATTCCTTTCCAGTTATTTAAAAAAAAAAACCAAAAACCTATGTTCCTGATTTTAAATGCAGATTCCGAAGCCACTGCCAAGATACTTGGGAAGCCTGAGGTTAGGGAGGAGAATATGCATTTTATGAATAGGTGATGTGATGCAGAGGGGCTGAACTTCATGCTTTATCTCCAGCCAGATAATAAAAGAGATATCTCATCTCTATCATTTCTCCAAATTATAGATTATTAAATCTAGTAAACAGCTCCTCGGTACTACTCTAGCTTTGAAAATTACAGGCAAGGGTTTTTCAATGTCATATCCTTTCAGGAGGAAAAAATTTTAAACCATTTTTATTGTTTATCAGAAAAATCAGTCAAAAATAGAAACACTTTTCACAGTGTTTATTGCTCTATCATCATCCTTTCAGTTTGTAGATTACTGAAATAAATGCACTATCAGAGGATGGGCTCCCCTGGCTTGCATCTGCTATAAATTAATAATACTGTGGGCGTAATAACCTTGATAAGCCCATGCACTGGCAATTCAGTTTCTAATGAGGGTTGGTTAAGGAACTGAGTACCCTAAGTACAGATTCCAGGACATGCTAGAAATAACCACTACAAGATGTTCTGGAACCAAGCTTAATATTAGCTTAATAGATATTGGCAAGCAGTCTTTTATATGATAAAACAAATAAGGCAGTGGAATTTATTGTTCTATTCAGTAGGGGGAAAAAAAAAAAAAAAATCTGTAAAGAGAAAACAGAAAAAAACCCTTTGCTTTTAACAGAGCACTAAAACAGGCACCTTCTAAAAGGAATTGCTTCCCACATCTTGTCCTCAGCATCCTTGTGGACATCCTCCTTTGCCTTCTCCCTCAGCCCTCTCTTCAGGCAATCAATTGCAAGGTTCTTATTGAATTGACATGCACACAACCTCTCAGCTTATTCTCTTCTCTCCATTACTCTCATCTGAGTTAGGCCTTCCTTGCCTTTCACATGACTGTATACCACAGCCAAGGCTAACTCACTGTTGAATCTCCAAGTATGGTCTTCAGACCAACAGCATCACCTGGGGACTGGTGTCAGAAATGCAAATCCTCAGGCCTCTCTCCAGACCTCCTAAATCAGAAATTCTGGGGGTTGCAGCATGGAGATGCTGGCTCAAGGAATCCTGCAGGTGATTCTGATATGTGCACAAGAGTGAGAACTATCGCTCTAATCATTCTTCCTTCTGCCAGGTTCTCCTCCTAGCCATAATTATTTTATTTACCACTGTCAGTTTCCAAAGCACAGATACGATTGGGTCACTCTCTAGGTTAAAGACCTTCTACCTGCCTTGTTGTTTATACCAGCAAAATGTATCATCTCCCACATCCTTGCTATGCACTAGGTAGTGTGGCTCCCAGTGCCATAATAAATATTGAGAAAAGGTGATGAATGGATGAGTGACTACCGGCTGTTTTGTGGTGCATGGACCCACCAGTGATTCTTAGCCCTGGTTACACACTGAAATCACTTGCAGGGCTTAATAAAACCACTCCACCCAAGAAAAATTAAATGGGTCTTCAGATCAGTCACTCAGTCATGTCTGACTCTCTGTGACTCCATGCACTACAACACCTCAGGCTGCCCTGTCCATCACCAACTCCCGGAGCTTGCTCAAGCTCCTGTCCATCAAGTCAGTGATGTCATGCAACTATCTCGTCCTCTGTTGTCTCATCTCCTCCTGCCTTCAATCTTTCCCAGCATCAGGGCCTTTTCCAATGAGTCAGTTATTTGGATCAGGTGGCCAAAGTATTGGAGCTTCAGCGTCAGCATCAGTCCTTCTAATGAATATTCAGGATTGATTTCCTTTAGGATTGACTGGTTGGATATCCTTGAAGTCCAAGGGACTCTCAAGATTCTCCAGCAACACAGTTCAAAACCATCAAAGCTTTGGAACTCAGCTTTCTTTATAGTTCAACTCACATCCATACATGACTACTGGAAAAACCATAGCTTTGACTAGATGGACATTTATCAGCAAAGCAATGTCTCTGCTTTTTAATATGCTGTCTAGGTTTGTCATAGTTTTTCTTTCAAGGAGCAAGCGTCTTTTAATTTCATGACTGTGGTCATCATCTACAGTGATTTTGGATCCCAAGAAAATAAAGTCTGTCATTGTTTCCCCGTCTATTTGCCATGAAATGATCAGACAGGATCCCATGATTTCATTTTTTGATGTTGAGTTTTAAGCCAGCTTTTTGACTCTCCTCTCACCTTCATCAAGAGGCTCTTTATTCCTCTTCACTTTCTGCCATAAGGGTGGTATCATCTGCATATCTGAGGTTATGATATTTCTCCTGGCAATCTTGATTCCAGTTTGTGCTTCATCCAGCCTAGCATTTCTCATGATGTACTCTGCATATAAGTTAAATAAGCAGGGTGACAATATACAGCTTTGACATGCTCCTTTCCCAATTTGGAATCAGTCCATCATTCCATGTTCAGTTCTAACTTGCTTCTTAACCTGCATACAGGTTTCTCAGGAGACAGGTAAGGTGGTCTGTTATTCCCATCTCTTTCACAATTTTCAGTTTGTTGTGATCCACACAGTCAAAGGCTTTAGCATAATCAATGAAGCAGAAGTAGATGTGTTTCTGGAAATCTCTTACTTTTTCTATGATCCAATGGATGTTAATAATTTGGTCTCTAATTCCTCTGCCTTTTCTAAATCCAGCTTTTACATCCGGAAGATCTCGGTTCATGTAGTGTTGATGTCTAGCTTGGAGGATTTTGAGCATTACTTTGCTAGCATGTGAAATGAGTGCAATTGTGTGGTAGTTTGAACATTCTTTGGTATTGCCAGCTTCCCATTAGCTATCTATTTTACACATGGGAGTGTATATATGTCAATGCTTTCTCAGTTCTTCCCATCCTCTCCTTCCCCAGCTGTGTCTTCAAGTCCTCTCCTTACATCTGAGGTGAATGTGAATCAGTTGTAGAGATGCCAGTGAACCTAGAGCTTGTTATGCAGAGTGAAGTAAGTCAGAAAGAGAAAAACAAATATCATACATTAACACAAATATATGGAATCTAGAAAAATGGTACTCATGAGCCTATTTGCAGGGCAGGTATAGTATTTATTGTTTACTCTGTGTGCAGCTCCATAAGGAAGATTTGTCTGTCTTATTCACTGCTGTATTGCCAGTACTGGGAATAGGACATGACACATAGCGAGTGCTTAATGAATACTGATAGAAAGAATGAATGCCTGCCTCCTATGGTCAGGCTGCCTGTTCCCTGGTTCACTGTAGAGCCTGGGCTCTGTCTTGGTGGAACTCTCCTCCACCGTAGCTCCTCTAAGAAAGGATCGCAGCTCTCCTCTGGTCTAGCTGTGGTAGCTGTAGAGATTCTGTGAGCACGACCCAAGTCTGCTGGCTCACACCTATTGCCACCCCTCCTAGCCCTGCCTCTGCCCTGCCTGTTGGCCTCCTCTGTTAGTTCACATCAGTTTGCCCAATTCTGCTGCTTATGTTGACCTCTGCCTATTTCAAGGCACTATTTGTAGTCTATACTAATCTGGTGGTGGGGACACCTGTGGATGGACCTAGTGTCCATGATATTAGCCTGTTCCATTTATCTCCTGTGCTCCAAGCTACTTTTCTTATAGAGGACGTGTCAATCTTGTGATCAACCAAGATCAATCACTATATTTATTATTCTATCTGTTGTCCATCTTCCTTGACAGTGAGTTCCAAGAGAGCAGGGGTTTTCACCTATTTTTCATTCATTAACGTGTCTCTCATGCCAATAACGGTGAGTGAGCCATTGTAGTCACACAATGTACAAATATTTGGTGAATGACTGAATTCCACTGTTATTGCTTAAGACCTTTGCTACCACTGCTGAATTCTCAATTTCTGAAAATTAAATAAGAAAATCAACACAAAGCAATGGTTCTATTTGAGAAAATTTGTGGAGTAAGCTGCCATGACTCTTCATTAGTTCTTCATCATTCAAACCCTTTGTTGCTTGATTCTGAACAGCGAGTAAGCAAGAAATAAATCATGTGTGTGGAAAGTCACTTCAGGAATGCTAATAAAGGTATAAAATAAATGGAGTTTCACAGTCATAATACAAGATCAACAGGCATCCACTTTGAAGTTTGAAAAACTGACATCTCGAAGTTGCCAAACATCCAGATGTTAGATGAGATGTCGTACAAGCAGTTGTGTAATTGACATTTTTACTGTTCATGGTGAGGAAGTTAGAAGAGAAGCAAACTATTTTCTCTTGTGTTGAAAAAAAAATGGCAATTGTGAATATCTTCCTAGGATGATATTTCTCAAGCCCCAACAGCTCTGGGTACAAAACCAAAACCAAAACCAAACCCAAACCCAAATAAAATAGCCAAAGCTTTTGATGGTTACAGAAATTCTGGTTCTCCCTCTAGCCTCAGATTAAATTAATAATAATAATAATAATGACAATGACTCTTATTTGGTGAGCTGTGTGTGGGGTGGGGAAGAACTGTGCAGGAGACTTACATATATTATCTCATTTAGTCATCCCAGTTGCCTGCTGAGAAAGAAGTCATTATCCTCAAGTAAAAGATAAAGGAACTGAAGTTCAGCAAAATCTAAACGACTTTCAAGGGGGAATTTGTGGAGCCAGGAAGGAAAACCTCTTCTCTGCTCCGGGCTCCCATGCATCACCCATCCTCCTGACTCCCCTCCTTGGCTGTTTACATCTCTCTGCTCACAGCACCGGACATCTTTGCATGTGTGTTCAATCACTTTAGTTGTGTCCAACTCTTTGTGATCCCATGGACTGTAGCCCAGCCAGTCTCCTCTGCCCATAGGATTCTCCAGGCAAGAATACTGGAGTGGCTATCCATTCCCTTCACCAAGGAATCTTCCTGACTCAGGGATGGAACTTGCATCTCTGTGTCTCCTGCATAGGCAGGCAGGTACTTTATTGCTGACGCCACCTGGGAAACCCTAGACATTCTTACCCTAACTATAAGTATAAAGCATTTAGTATGAATTCCACCTAGTCAAAGCCATCATTTTTTCCAATAGTCACGTATGGATGTGAGAGCTGGATTATAAAGACAGCTGAGCACTGAAGAATTGATGCTTTTGACCTGTGGTGTTGGAGAAGACTCTAGAGAGTCCCTTGGACTGCAAGGAGATCCAACAAGTCCATCCTAAAGGAAATCAGTCCTGAATACTCATTGGAAGGACTGATGCTGAAGCTGAAGCTCCGATACAAAGAGCTGACTCATTTGAAAAGACCCTGATACTAGGAAAGATTGAAGGCTGGAGGAGAAGGGGATGACAGAGAATGAGATGATTGGATGGCATAATGACTCAATGGACATGAGTTTAAGTAAATTCTGAGAGTTGGTGATGGACAGGGAGGCCTGGCGTGCTGCAGTCCCTGGGATCGCAAAGACTTGGACACGACTGAGCAACTGAACTGACTGACTGATGAATGTGGGACATATTTATATTAAAAACATCATTGCTGTTTTTCTGAAATACAAACTTAATTGGCTGTCTTGTGTTTTTATTTGTGGAATCTGGCAATCCTATTCTGGTTTATCCTTTTAAAGAATTGTTTTGTGCTGTGGTATGAGGGTTTAATAAAGAATAAGAAGGGAAGCTGTAGGAAGTATTGTACTTAGACACCTTAATTTGCCATCTCTTTCAACTCATGAGTCTATAACGCCATTTACCAAACTGGGTCTGAAGCCACACTTATTTATGAGGCTTTGCCCCCGTGTCCTCAGTTTGTGATGAACAGCTGGGGTGGAGGGTTACCTGCGTGTCCTACTGCAGCCCCTCCCCAGGGCCTGGTTCCAGGCCTTCACAAAGGGCTGCATCTGTTGGCTCCACCCAAACCAAACTGGGCCAATCCAGAGGGGCTGGGCAGGGCAGGGAGCCATGCCTGGTGGGGCGATCTGATCTGGTCACTCACTGACACTTATTTGTGACCCCAAATCAAGACTTGTGGCACTCGTCATCATTCGCAGACAAGGCAGAATTGAGTTACTTGACACTTGTGTTCCTAGCTGAGGGGGAGCAAAGCCTTCTTGTTTCAGTTCATACAGTAAACAAGCATCCTCTTCACAGTATATTAAGTGCCTTTTTTAAAAAAAATTCTTTCACATTTTTGTGCCTTTTGTTGCTGATTTTGTTGTATAAAGTGACCCAAAAGCATAGTGCTGAAGTGTAGTGCAGAGGTCCTGAGCACCAAACAAGCACAGGAAATCAAGGAAAAGATGACCCAGGTTTTGCTACTAGGCTTCATGACCATCTCCATCGGCATTCCTTGCTCACCTGCGTGTCCTGGAAGCCCTCTTGCAGAGCCCCTGGCAGATAGGGTAGAACCAAGACTTTTTGGGCCAAGTATCCTTTCAGAGAAAAGTCAGCTGCCTACCAGCTCTTCCTGTGCTGTGTTTCTGTGCTGCTTTATTTGAGGTTGTAAGTACCTGGAAAAGAGAAGCAGATGTTTTTCAAGAATGTTTATGAAACTTCTGTATTTAAGGTGGACATTAATGGGACCCAAACTCTCTTGCATTTGCAGCTCACTTCTTGAAATTATGTACATGTCCTCTAGAATTTGCTTGGGCAAATCTTTATCCATGGGCATTGGAAACCCCTTCGTTTCTGCATTGAAGCCGTTTCAGTTTTGTCAATGGCACCCCACTCCAGTCCTCTTGCCTGGAAAATCCCATGGATGGAGGAGCCTGGTGGGCTGCAGTCCATGGGGTCGCGAAGAATAGGACACGACTGAGTGACTTCACTTTCATGCATTGGAGAAGGAAATGGAAATCCACTCCAGTGTTCTTGCCTGGAGAATCCCAGGGACAGGGGAGCCTGGTGGGCTGCCATCTATGGGGTCGCACAGATTCGGACATGACTGAAGCGACCTAGCAGCAGCAGTAGCAGCATGGAGGGAATAAGTATCTCAGGTAAGCTTCGTTCAGTCATGAGTTAGGCTGTTGGCTATGACTTCAATGAACCTTTCAACAGAAGCAGGCATAAAACAGAATATATATCCATCTGCTGATGAAGATGTGGCCACACCTGTTAGCCTGTTAGCTTCACAGGAACCTAACTTACATTTCTCCAAGGAGTTATGATTCCAAATTTTCTAATTTAGTGTTTGTGGTGATTTTTTTAAACAAAACTCTTGTGAATAATTGGAGAAGGAAATGGCAACCTACTCCAGTATTGTTGCCTGGAAAAATCCATGGACAGAGGAACCTGGTAGGTTACAGTCCATGGGGTTGCAAAGAGTTGGACATGACTGAGCAACTTCACTTTCACTTT
Organism: Madoqua kirkii; assembly: GCA_006408675.1. Classification (NCBI taxonomy): domain Eukaryota; kingdom Metazoa; phylum Chordata; class Mammalia; order Artiodactyla; family Bovidae; genus Madoqua; species Madoqua kirkii. The sequence goes on from SJYC01009778.1 coordinate 13,811, forward strand.
CTTGTAAATAATAAGACCTATACAACCTAATTATATGATTTCTAAGGTTGTGACAGACAACTCATTGGCGCACACACACCTTGGAGGTAAGGGAGACAGGTTATTAAAAAACACTTTTCTCAAAAGAGTAAAAGCTGACAGTCTCTGGTATTAGAACTAGAGAGGGGATGCCAATGAACTTGCTAGTTTTCCACACATTGAAGGTGATCCTCTTGAGAAAATACCAATGGCAAGCTTTCCTGTTTCTAGCATTTATTTTTCCTTTACAAGCTTAATTTTTATTCATACTTTTCTGGAAGAAAGTTTCTTGGCAGCAGGTGATGGTACTTTGGGGATTTTATCTTGGGATCAGATATCTTTTTGTTCCGCTCCTAGAAAATCCAAGGAGAGAAAGAGCAATGGATTGCTTCAGAGTTTGACAGGCATAGGGTTAAGATGTTCCATGAAATGTTTATTAATATAAGTAGGGAAGGCCAGAAGAAGCCATTTATTCACATCAGTACCCTTAACCTGTTTTGCCTGAATGATTCAATTTATTTATTCCACTGGATCTTATTTCTTCTGGGAATTCTGAGGGATGTTAATTAAACCACTGCAGCTCAAACATTTTGTAACTATTGCTTTTGATAGGGGCCTTGTCCAAAAGACCTTTCATCTCCTGAAATGAGGTACAGAGATCTTTGAACAAAACCAGACAGGTAGATTAGATGTTCCATCTTCAAGCCCTCTTCCTTCTTTCTTTCTTTCTCTTTTTCCTTTAAGAATGTGTCTGTCATGGAGAACCTGGCTTCTCTGGTCCTGCCTTACTGGGATTTGTTTGTTAACCAGCAGGTCCTTCTTTCAGCTCTCTCCCATGGTGCATTTGGCTCAGCAAATCCAGCCAGAAGCAGGTGGTGAAGTGACTTGTCCTTGATTTTGCTGCTCTTTACCCTCCCTAGTTAGAGTCCCTGGTGTTTATTCTCTATCTTTTCCACTTTCATTTGCAGAAGAAATTACCAATTTAAAGAGTGTTCAGTTCAGTGCAGTCTCTCAATTGTGTCTAACTCTTTGCAGCCCCATGGACTGCAGCATGCCAGGCCTCCCTGTCCATAGCTAACTCCTGGAGTCCCCTCAAACTCACGTCCATTGAGTTGATGATGCCATCCAACCATCTCATCCTCTGTCATTCCCTTCTCCTCCTTCCTTCAGGGCTGATTACATTTAGAATAGACTAATTGGATGTCCTTGCAGTCCCAGGGACTCTTAAAAGTCTTCTCCAACACCACAGTTCAAAAGCATCAGTTCTTCAGTGCTCACCTTTCTTTATAGTCCACCTTTCACATCCATACATGACTACTGGGAAAACCATAGCTTTGACTAGAAGGACCTTTGTTGGCAAACTAATGTCTTCGCTTTTTGATATGCTGTCTAGGTTGGTCATAGTTTTTCTTCTAAGGAGCAAGTGTCTTTTAATTTCATGGCTGTAGTCAGCATCTGCTGTGATTTTGGAGCCCCACAAAATAAAGTCTGTCACTGTTTCCACTGCTTTCCCATCTATTTGCCATGAGGTGATGGGACCAGGCAAACTATCCAATATCACAGTTATCCAAATCTATGTCCCAACCAGTAATGCTGAAGAGGCTAAAGTTGAACGGTTTTATAAAGACCTACAAAACCTTTTAGAGCTAACACCCAAAAAAGATGTCCTTTTCATTATAGGGGACTGGAATGCTAAAGTAGGAAGTCAAGAAATACCTGGAGT
>SJYC01009779.1:0-10631 GCA_006408675.1 Madoqua kirkii
GGATCATGAAGATCTTTTTTGTGTAATTCTCCTGTTTATTCTTGCCACCTCTTCTTAATATCTTCTGCTTATGTTAGGTCCTTACTATTTCTAGAGTATGAGAGCATAAATTGGTTCAGCCATTTAGTAGGGGCAATTGGCAATATCAATCAAAATTTAAAATGTGGCTACACTTTAACCTAGCATCCCTGCTTCTACAAATTTGTCCTACAAATAAATGCACAAAGATATATAATACAATGATCATGAAGCATTGTTTTTAACAGCAAAACAAACAAACAAACTAGAATTTAATCTTCAATGCTGTATGTGAAATCCGTTAAAGAGGATAAAGCCCATCTCTCTGAACTGGCTTGGAATAATGTCTATAGCTAAACATGGAAAGTTGCAGGAAATGCATAGTATAGTCTAGCTGTATTAGAAGAACATATGTGCATAAAATAATATACAAGGATATTTCTGATTTGTTTTAATGGTGATCCTGAGGGGATGGATGGGGGAGAGGAGAAGCTGAAGGTGGCTTTTATTTGTATTTTTTATATAGTTTACTATTTATTGTATTATAATAAATACTTGCTACTTTTATAATGCTATAAAAACTCATGAGAGGTTTCCAAATTTTTTTTTCATTCCAGGAACTTCTGTGGAGAGGCAGTGAATACTTACCACTTGAGTGACCACATGTGACAGCGTTGGGTAACCGTATTGTCTGTTTAACCTCCACCATCCATTTACTTGGTCCTGGATGTATTTAGATGCTCTGCATCTCATTTCTGACCTGTATAGGAGTATCTATGACACACCACAAACAGGTATGGAGACTATGTATCCATGCAAAGAGCAGCTGCCAAGAAGTGAGGTCCAGTTGTATGCCTACACGCCCAGTCACTCAGCTGTTTGGCTGTGTCTCTTTGTGACCCCATGAACTGTAGCCCACCAGACTCCTCTGTCTATGGGATTCTCCAGGCAAGAATACTGGAGTGGGTTGCAGTTCCTCCTCCATGGGATCTTCCCAACCCAGAAATTGAACCCATGTCTCCTGTGTTTCCTGCATTGGCTGACAGACTCTTTGTCACTGAGCCACCTGGGAAGCCCTTTAGTGTGCAAGGAAGCCCTAACTGGTGTGCAAGAGCTCGAAGCTCACCTTTTCACTGAACCTTGATGACCTTAACCAATGTGAGTGGCTCATAAGTGGAACGACTGAGAGCTTGTCCTTTAATAGACAGCAGGAAGGATAAAGAGAGTAATTAAAGTGCTGCACTGGCCTGAATCCAGAGTCAGAATTCCGGAATTCTGCTTTCAACAGTTTTATACATGATCATTTCAAAAGATGTTTGCAGCCTAGTCAGCATATTTGTTGAAATGGCATAATTAATTATGTGCTTTGTGAAAAGAAATATTCTTTGAGCTTTGATTTGATAGATTCATTCAGCTATTCAACAAGCATTTACAAAATTCCTAATATGTAGTAAGCACTGGGCATGATTTAAATATGAAATGGATTATTCAGTTGTGCTTAGCAAAGACCGTAGAGAAATATTAAAACATTTCAGTGCTGAGGAGCTGACTGTTGTTGAGGTATGAAGCATGTGACTGCCATAACTATAAAACACACCACCATCTGTTATAATGAAAAACTCTTCCTTGCTTTCTTAAAAATGTTAATGAAGAAACTTCCCTGAGGAGGATATGTAAAATCTCTTCATTCAATTTTAAATTGCCATGTTCCTTCTCCATGTTATAAAACATAAGTCAATATAGCAAAAAAATTTGTTTCTTTTGGCCAAAGGCTGCAGACAGAACCTAGGAGCTGTTTTTATTTCAGATCTCAAGGAAAATGTTAAGAAGAGTAATTAAATGCCATTATTGGGGGTAAAGTTTCCATATAAAGATGCGTCTTTAAAGAGAAGGAAGACAAGAGACAAGCAGGAAGAAATAACACAAAGATTCAAGATTGCAAAATTCAACAAGAAATAGATCAGCACAGGTGCTTCCTACATGGACTGATTTCAGAGCAACTTCGGGTACTTCCTGGAAAGCATGGTGCTTATCCTTGCTTCGTTATGATTCTCTTCTGGGCTGAACCTCGTCATCATGTCGGGGAGACAGCCATGCCAGCAGTAGACTGCAGAATTATCCTTGGCTGTCCTCTTTCCTTCCTTCTCAGTCCTGTTTTCTGTACCTTCAGAATGCATCCCCAGCATATCCAGCCCTCTGCAAGTTCTACTGCCTACATCTGAGTCCAAACCCCTCTCTTCTCTCATCTGGGTGAACTGGTCCTCCTGCTGCTCCTATCCCCAACAACCCCTTTCCCTTATAGCAGCCAGAAGAATCTTTAAAATAATCCAAGTCAGGTCAGGTCATTACCCTGCTAAAACTTTCCGATTGCTTCCTTTTGAATTTGAAACAAGACTTGAATTCCTTACCCGGCCTGCCGGGCATCAGTGGGCCTCTGTCTCTTCCACTCCACCTGACATCACTCTCCTTGGCACTGCCTGTACCCTTGTCACACGGTCCTCTTTTCTACAGCTCATCTTCCCTCAGGGTCCTGGCATTTGCTCCACTTCTGCCTGAGCCACCTTTCTCACGTCTTCATACAACTCCTGTAGCTTCAGCACAAATGCTCCTACCTTCCATAGGCTTTTCCTAATCACTTTTTAAAAAATATGCCCCTCCTAGTTTCATCCACCTCATTGGGTTTGAAAGAGAACCTTCAGGAGGCTTATAGTTATGTTTTGTTTGGGATATGTACCGGAAAGTTGTCCAGGAAGCTCTAACAGATACCTTAGAGCTCTAAGCCATTTTGTCCACATAAAACTTGCTAAGCTGGTACCATGTGCCTGGAGAGTAAAGCCATTTCTCTTGCATTTGCCAAGTTGCACAGAGTAGGAGCAAGTGATGTATAGAATTTTAGTAGTGCTCGCCACACCAGTCTGCTTTTCTTCCCTGCAGAGAATCAGTCAGGTGACCTCACTTTCAGAAGATGAGACTGCCCACTAGTTATGGCCAATAGATTGAGGAGAAGTCATGCCCATCTCTTCCTGTCTGAAATGCAGATGAGCAGGGTGATATTTCCAGGCATTTTCTTCCCCTCCATTTTCTTCCCGCTATTGAGGAAGGAGCCTCCTGTCGAGTTAGTGGAGCCCCAGATTTGAAGTAACCTGGATCCTTGAGTCCCCTGTGAAGATAAGCTATTCCAGAGGGTCATCTTGGCTCAGAGATGCATGAGTAAGAAAGGAATCTTTGTTGTGTTAAGCTCATGGAATTTCAGTTACTTTTTCTGCCTCAGTTTCATCTCACTGTACTGACCTATCTTGCTCCAAACCCACACGTGTAAATAAGGCTGACCATAAGGGAAACTACCACCTCTGAAATGACTTTTGCAAAGCCTCCCTCAACAGGAGTCCATACTGGACATTAGCAACGAAATTCAACTAACACTTGTATCCTAAGGGCACCCAGGAAGGATGAATCATAGGAGTTTAGGATTTGTACCCCCGCAGGTGGCCCTGGAAGCCCCATGAGCCGCTCTGTGTCTCAGCATATGGTGCCCCATGTTACTCGCTGGTCCCTTGAGTCTTAGCAATAGTGCTTCTCAAACTTTTCCAGCTATGAACCTCTGGAGAGAAAACAGGAAATTAAATTTTCTTTGACCACTAATCACAATCAACATTTATTATGACACAGTCTGTGAAGCATTCCCTAATTTTTTCAGCTGTTCGGTGAAGCCTTCTCTGATCACCCATTTAAAATTGCTATCCCTCCTTGTACTGTGACTCCGTATTCCCCTTCCCCACTGGCCCTTGTCATCCCCTAATCTGCTGCATGTTCTGTTTGTTGCTGTGTAAACTGTTTGCTCCTCCCAGTAGAATGTTAGCTGTACGAGGGCAGAGGTTGTTGCTGCCCTTGTCATTGTATCTCCAGCGCCTGAAGAGTTTCTGGCATGGATGGGTGGGTGTTGACTCTATGCAGTGCTCTGTAAGCCCGTAGAGAACACATTCCCCAGGAGTGTGGGCATCTGGGGCTAGGGAGGGGGGTGGGGCAGGTGGACAGGCAGGACTGCCCCCCACCCCACACAGCAGCTTGTGACAGACAGGCTGGTGCCAAGCACAAGCCTCAGAATGAGCTGAGGACACGGGCAGATGCAGAGCCAGGGGTCGCGATAGCAACACAGCTGAAGCCCATGCTGTCTGCAGTGCAGTCCCCCTCAGCCCCTAGGACTTCAGAACAATTACTGCATTTTGGAAATGCTGACTGGTATTGGCTTTCTTATGGAAAACAAACAACAGAGCTTTGAATTTTGACATGGGGTCTGAGTGCTCTGGAGAGAAGGGAAATAATAGGCATATGAACAGGCTCTTCCCTTATTCTGCGGCCATCCTGCTCAGAAGACAAACTCTAGGTCACTACTTACTCTGCCACAGGCAGCGTGCTGTGCACTTGATGGAAAATAGACAACATTAACTGAGACCCCCTCAAGTGCCAGGTAACATTTACTAACTGTTTTACATTGTTTAAGTCACTTTATCATCATAGCATCCCTGTAAATCAGGTGTTCCTATCACCCTGACTCATAGAAGAGGGAACTAAGGTCCTGAGAGGCTCACCCACTTTTCTGAGATAATAGAGCATGAAGGTGGACACAGTGGATTTGATCTTGGGTTCTCTGATTCCTGACTCTGCTCCAGTAACGGGTGTGACAGTGCCCGTCTACTTTCTACCCTTCATCTCAGTTCTTACAGTGGACATATGTGATAGGGACAGTTACAGCCCCAGTGTCATGGATAAGGAGGCTAAGGCTTGAGAAGGCTGAGTAAATGTGTCCAAGGTCACCAAGTATTTTAGTATTGGACCCTGGGCTCAGATTTATTTAGTTCCTATTCCCCGGTGGCTCAGATGGTAAACTGTCTGTCTACAATGCAGGAGACCTGGGTTCAATCCCTGGGTTGGGAAGAGCCCCTGGAGAAGGAAGTGGCAGCCCACTCCAGTACTCTTGCCTGGAAAATCTCATGGACAGAGAAGCCTGGTAGGTTACAGTCCATGGGGTGGCAAAGAGTTGGATATGACTGAGCGACTTCACTTTCACTTTTCATTGCTCTCTTTTATAGCATCCTGTAATTTCCCTTTGTTGATTTATTTACTTGCCAAGGCTGTACTAAGATTTTCTAGTTGGTGGAGAATTCTTGGTGTTGAACAAACAAGGTTATTGGGGTCCTGGGTTTCCCTCTGAGTGACTGTAAGTTCCCTATTTGCACCCCTCACCCACCATCCATTGGTCACCGTCCTTTGTAATTCTTTGTGCCCAGAGGTTCACTGCAGTAAACTACCTCGCCTGGCTCACTTGTCCTCCAGCTTCCAGTTGGGTTCAGACAGAGGCACCAGCAGCACATCAGAGACTGAGAAGAGAGAGAGGCCGGTGTAGCCAGTGCACCTGTTACCCTGCCCGTCCTCATCTCCTTGCTGTGGCTGCTATTGGGAGGCTCCTTTCCTATGGCTCTGGAACATGATGACATCACTGCTTCCTGCTGCCCTCCACTCATTCACTCTCTACCCTGTACAGCCTGTAGGTGGTAATAGCTTTCCACTCTTAGTTTCTGCATGCTTCATCATCTTATAGGTGGATGTGTTGTTTCCTCACAGGTCTCTGACCCTTAAACAAGTCATGTAAAATTTTAGAGACTGTTTCCTTTTTTGTAAAATGGGGTGTGTAATACCTACCAAAATGATTTTTTGACATTTCAGTTGATTGGTGCAGTACCTGGCCCCAGGTAAAGGGCAGTGGATTATAGCTGTTTAATAATCATTCCTGGTACAAATATTCTCTGCCTTGAGGACCTCAAGCACTTATATTCAGTGGTTTGTCCCTATGCAGAATCATCTTAAGTGGCACAAATGTACAATGTACTTCCCCTTGATAGCCTCAGTGGGAACACAAATGAGTGTCTTCATGGATTGACCAGTAAACCCATTACTTTTCACTGATGCTGACCGTTTAAAATGACAATAATCACTTTCTTGAAAACTGAAAGTGAAAGTCGCTCAGTTGTATCTGACTCTGCGACCCCATGAACTATACAGTCCATGAAATTCTCCAGGCCAGAATACTGGATTTGGTAGACATTCCCTTCTCCAGCAGATCTTCCCAACTCAAGAATCGAACTGGGGTCTCCTGCATTGCAAGCAGATTCTTTACCAGTTGAGCTACCAGGGAAGCCCAACTTTCTTGAAGTCATACTTTTTTTTTAATTGACCACATATTGTGACAATTAAGTAGTCAATTAATTCTCAAAATGACCTTCCTTAAGTGGTGGTTACCAGCCATAACTCAGAGAGATCTACCTGCGCCAGGCCAGTTTCAGCTGGCAGAGCTGAGATCTAACAGGGGTCTAACTCACATTTTTCTGTCCCTGAAGCTGAGCTCTTCATCCTCATGGGAGCCAGATGAGGGTGGCAGTCACAGCAGCTCTCTCCACTCCTTCCAGGAGGAGGCTTGGCTGTCTTGGTGATGCATGTCAGAGAATATAACACTCACTTCCCTTCTTTTCCCTCAAACCTACTTATCATTCTGTCACACAGAAGGCAAACTGGGTCCCCCGGGGTGCTTAATGAGTTTAGTAAGCCAGGGAAAGGGGCAGTGCTGAGACTCGAGGTGGGTGTGTTTGATGAAGCTGCGGAGACTTCAAAGTGAGGTCAAGGGTCTGCAGAATCCATCAAAGCAAGCCTCTTGCCAGGAGCCACACAGAAGGATGACAGAGCAAGAGGGAGTCCTACAGAGAGGGAGGGCTGGCCTGGGTGAGGGAGAGGGGACCGGGAGGCTGGCAAGAGGACCGCAGTAAAGGCAGCAGCAGGAGAGAGGCCTCTGCATGGCACGTGAGGGGTGGGGTTTCTACTAATGAGAAACCTGGAGAGAGAGGGTCCTCATCAAACCTGAACCTTTGAGTCCGAAGGAATGGATCAGAACGCCATGCCAAAACCCTGAGGACAGCGCGTTCAAATTTGCTTTCTCATTAGCTGAAATATTTGGAATAAATAAACTGATTTCTCTGGAGCCCACTTTATTACATTAGGAATCATCTTTCATCAGGGTTGGGAGGTGAAAGACACTTGAAAATACTTGAATAGGCTATTTGATCATTTATGAGAAATGAAGGTGACATACTTAAAAGTTTCCCCTTTCCCCCACCCTCAAACAAAGAAAACACTCCATGTATGTTAAACATTAAAAAAAGAAAAGAAACCCCAGCTTTTCTTGCTGACTAAGACAGTAGGAGCGGACAGCTGATATAATACATCAAATTCAAAGGCCACCTCACTAGGAGGAGCTTAGCAGGGAGCTGGGAGCCTTGACATAACCTTAAAATATTCAGTGAAGGGATTTTTTTTCTCCATAGAACAGCTTCTAACGATGGACTTTGATAGTCTCTGAATAAACTCAGCACTGAGTAAATACCTGTAATATTTTTAAGTGTTTAGCCCATGTTAAAGCCCCTGGGTCTCTCTGCTTTTTGAGAGCCAGATAAAATTGGATTCTGTGGTCTGTGGATCTATGTGGGAGTTGGGGTGGGTGGTTACATTCTCTTGGTCATTTTTGGGTCTTCCTTAGTTTACGCATCATTTCATTAGTCTACCTCCATCCCAGGTGAGCAAAAGACCCAGACATAAAGCTAGGTACTTCCTTGATTTCCACTTTATAGTTCATATTGTGTAGTAAAATCATCTGGCTACTTTTGATGCTTCACATCACATGTGTCTTGAGAGTCTCATGTTCCTTCCAAGTGTTTCATGAAGGTGTCACTATGAACTGGATGTATCCCCCACAAATGCACATACTGAAGCCCTAAAAACCCAGTGTGATGGTGTTCAGAGATGGGACCTTTGGGAGATAATTAGATTTAGATGAGGTAACGAGGGTGAGGCCCTTGTGACTGAATTAGTGCCTTGATAAGAAGCAACATCAGAGGGCTGTTCTCTCTCTCTCTACCACGTAAGGGCAAAGCAATAAGGCTGCCACTTACAACCCAGGAAAAGAGCTCTAACCGGAATCTTACCACACTGGCACCCTAATCTCAGACTTGCAGCCTCTGGAGCTGTGAGAAAAGACATTTTTGTTGTTTAAACGACTCAGTCTGTGGTTATTACAGCAACCAGAGCTGACTGAGACAGACATTTTCCCCAGTGAAGTTAGTTTTTCCCCTGTCAACCACCAACAGTAATTTTGGTATTGCTATGAGGCTTCCCAGGTGGTGCTAGCAGTAAAGAACCCACCTAACAATGAAGGAGACATAAGAGACGTGGGTTCAATCCCTGAGTTGGGAAGATCCGCTGGAGGAGGGCATGGCACACCCACTCCAGTATTCTTGCCTGGAGAATCTCACGGACAGAGGAGCCTGGTGGGCTACAGTCCATGGAGTCACAAAGAGTCAGACACGACTAAAGAGACTTAGCATGTGCATTAGGACAACTGACTTTTTCACCCATCTCCTTCTCAAGTGTCAAAAAGGAAAACATCTTCTAATTCCTCCCTCCAGTGTCCTTTGTAGGTAGGAGCTAGGTCCCTGGCTTTGCTTTCTAACTGGCTGGTTGGTGCTGGGTATCTGATTTACCATTCCTTTTAGGTTGCTATTTATATGCTGATCAACTGCAGTAGTTGGAGCAGATGACTTGTAAAGTCAGTTCTTGTATTGAAATGCATGATCTGATGATGTACAGAGATGGAAAATTTTAGATAAGCCCTGAACAATAGTGAAAACTTACTAATAAAGATATCATAAAGGCTAAGAATGCAAACTGCTAGTCTCTTGGGACTTTATCTTTGCATCCAGAAAGATGATTCTGGGAAGATCCTTTGCTGTTCATTTTACTTGAATTCCAGTTAATGTTAAAGTCAAGATTGAAAACAAAGGAGGTTAATAATTTGCTCTCCTCTTCAAAGCGCCCCCCGCCACCCCGGGTCTATCTGTGTATTTTTGTGCCAGGATTGGAATTAAATAGTTGAGACGTGATTTTAGTTATTCCATTAGTCTCAGCTGTTTTTTAAGGAAAAGAAATTTTTCTATCCTGCTTCATTTAAATTCTTTATCATTTTCCAAGTATTTATGGAACCCTTAATCATTTCTCTCATTACTCTTGGTAACATGATCATTTATCTCAAAAAAAATGTGTTCTTTGAATCATCTGAGGATCTTGATAAAAATAAATTCCCTAAATCCCTTTTTAATTAAGGAAGATTCAGAAGTCCATTGTACCCTGTGCTGAAGCACACTTCCTTCTCAGCATTTTCCTCTGCTTTATTATCCAGAGGAATGTAAGACTCCAGATAAAGACTGTTTGGTTTTATCTAGGTCAGACCTAAAAATCTCCTCATGGGAAGCATGGATTCCCTGACTTGACAAAGTCAAAATGATTTCTAATGCCAACAAATTTGTAAAATTAAAAAAAAAAAAAGTTTTCAGAGAGCAACAGGAGGGAACAAAAAGCTAGTTAGACAATCCTTTTTAGGAAAAAAAAATAGGATCTTGAGTTAGAAAATGAGAGTTGTGGCCTCAGCTCTATCCCTTGGACACAATTTCCTGCTGTTTACAGGGACATTGATAATACTCTCCCCATGGTGCTGTGCCATAGGTTACCTGTGGTGGTACAGGTGGTATGGGTCTCCCAGGGAGCCCAACAGGTGCCCCATCTTCGCTGATTAAACTGGACCAAACAAGAAATAAGATGAAGTGTCAGTAAGTGTTCACTGATGAAAGCTAGCTTGGTAGGTGTAGCTTAGTACAGGAGCTAAAATGAAGACACCCGGGTCTCAACCCTGGAACAACATGGAGGTGGGGAGAGACATTCCTTCTGACATTGCTAATTCGTATGGGACACCGTATGTACTGGCTTTCTCATCTTCAAGCAACCAACCTGTTTAGCTTAAACAAAACGATTTTATTAGAGGGATGACAATGCACAGAACTCAGAATGCACAAGAAGGGTAAGAGCCAAGCTACCCTGGAGGCGAGGCTGGGCTGAGGAGGCCACATGACAGTCTCATGGCAGAAACATTAGGGCGAGGGCCCGGACCGTCTATGACTGGAGTGACGACCATTTGTGGTCTCCTTATTTTTCTGTTCAAGATTCAGGATCCAAGGAGGGAGCATCTGAGTGCCATGGCTTTGGTTACCTGGCTTTCCTTGGACAGGGGTGAGTGGAGCCCTGAGGGGGCCCTAGCACTCTCTGTGTGGTGCTGGAGTCAATACCAATGAAAGAAATTAGGCTTCTATTAGGAAGTGGGGATAGCTCTCCAAAAGTAATAAGATTCCAATGTAGTCACTATCATATTATGAATTTGTAACAGAGCAGAAGCCTGTGAAGCCTTCCTGGACAGACCTTTTCCTCATATACTCTGCTTCAGCTCCTCTCTGAAGTACACAGATAATAATATCTGATACACACTTCTTGAGTGGTTTTACAGGTGCTACAACTTCCACCAAATGGAAGAAATTAACACATTCGCTTTGGAATCTGGCCAGAACCAGGAAATATTTGCAATAATTTATTGCCCATTTATTTTACCTCCCATAAGCCAATCATAGTTGATCATAAGCTGATCACATACCCCTTCCTTTCCCTGCCTTTAAAAATGTTTTGCT
>SJYC01009780.1:0-17054 GCA_006408675.1 Madoqua kirkii
GCCAGAACCAGGAAATATTTGCAATAATTTATTGCCCATTTATTTTACCTCCCATAAGCCAATCATAGTTGATCATAAGCTGATCACATACCCCTTCCTTTCCCTGCCTTTACAAATGTTTTGCTAAAACCCATTGAGTTTGAGCTTTTTACGCATTAGCTGTCCCAGATGTTTGCATGGCGCCTGACGCTAAACCCTGCATGTTGCTTTTCTACTGACAGCAGGCTGTGTCAGTAGACGGGCGTTACTGCTCACGGATGAGTGGGCCCAAGTTTTTGTCTGGTAACACACTTTGCCTGCCCATAGATCTAATCTACGATTTGTATACAAGGTCCTTTAGATTTTCTCCTGAGCCAAAATTTCTGAATTTCTAGTCTTGCTTGTCACTTTCTCACACTTCCTGCTCTGATCAGTACTTGCACACACCACGTCCTTCCACATTTGTGATCCTAGTTCTCATCTGCCTTTCTCACTCTCCACTTTATACCTGGGAAACTTCTACTCATCCTTCAAGACCCATTTCCTATGTTACTTTTTATCTTTGTGGAAGTGCAAACTGGAATTAAACCATCTCTTTTTCTCCTTGTCTTGTGCTACCACGCACTTATACATCTCTACTATTGCACTACTTATCATATTGTATTGTAATTATTTATTTGTGCATTTGTCCTCATGACAAGGGCAGAGACTCTGTATGCCTCACAATTTGGTACCTTTTACAAAGTAGTAATTTAATATATTTGCTTTTTGCTTTTCTTGAAATCTTCATGTTATGACTATTGATGTGAAGACCATTAGACTGGAAGTCAGAGAACTAACTGTGTCCTGGCGTTCCAGCTTTATGATTACATAATCATAATGTCTCAGTTTCCTTATCTGCTTGAGAAATAGATTATACAACCCACTCCAGTGTTCTTGCCTGGAGAATCCCAGGGATGGGGGAGCCTGGTGCGCTGCTATCTATGGGGTTGCACAGAGTTGGACACGACTTAAGCAACTTAGCAGCAGCATGGAAATAATACATCATGAAAAATAAGCAAATACAATTGCCATACGTTATTACACAGGGATTGTATTACATGTTGATCAATTTTCTGCAAGCTCCTGTATCATTTTCCTTTTTCTGGACATTCTGGAAGACTATGTCTCCAAGCCTATCTTATAATTAAGATGAGGTTTTGTGACTGAGTACTGACCAATGGCCTTTGTTCCATTTCCAGGGCTGGGCAGCCCCCACCCCCTTCTTTTTTCATGGCAATTGTGACTCCATGTGTTGAAGGTATGATGTCCCAAAAGGGAAGTAGTCTAGATCTCTGAGTCACTTTTCAGAGGAGAGTATATCAAGCTCTGATATGAGTGATAAATAATAGTTTTGGTAAACCAAAGCTATTTTGGGATTATTTGTTACCTCAGCATATCCTGTTCTATTTTGGCTAATTTTAGTAATAGAGAATAAATATGACTTGAGAACTAGAAGTGAAATATACAGTGGGATGGTATAAGGTGAAATTGGAGAAAGAGGCAGGAATGGGATTAAGGAGACCAGGTAGTGAGGTTATGACAATCACCTAGTTCAGAGGTGAGGTTGTTTGGATTAAAGTGATGGCAGTTGAGATGGAAAGAAGCAAATAGACTTCTGGAGCAAGAAAAAATCCTTTTATTCAAAAGAAAAATAGGAGAGGAGATATTTTGATTAAAGAAGAGGTAGGCTCTAGATCCACAGTCATTTAGTCTCTTCTTTGCCCCTAAGGTTTCTCTACACAATTCTAAGATTCATGGAGACACTGTCTGAAAGTCAGTGGACTAGATGATGCTGAAAACCTTTCCAAGTTTCACACTCTGAAATTTTATTGACTTATTACTTATGAGATCTCTAGCCTGGCCTATCTTCACTTTAGATATTTGGTGAGTTAAATGTTAATTGAGGAGCCAGACTAAAAATTAATTACTGAATTAAATCTTTGGAAACTAACAGCTGAGCATAGTGCCAAAAATTTTAGATGCTTCATAAAAACACATTTTTAAAAAATATACTTTTTTCTGATTAAATAATTAACATGTTTTTTTAACGTGAAATCTTAAAAAATGTGAATAGAGAAAGAGATTTCATAAAAGTCACTTACAGTTCCACAACCCAGAAAGAAACAGCATTCATTTACATTTTGGTTTCATCAGGGTGAAGACTGGAGCTTGCAGGATGGTTGTGTGGCGATTTGTCTGGGAAAGGGAGTGGGTACCATAGAACAGGTCTTGAAATTAGAAAGAAGAACATATACAGCACAGATATCTACTTGTATCTTTAGGTGCTCTGAGCTGTGTTCTAAGTTGAGCCACCCCTAAATTGTGGCTACTCCTCTCAGGCTCCAAAAACTCGTACTGGGTAAAGAACGGGTAGGGAATATGAGTTTTCCAAATGAAATTGTCATGTTAGAACCAGAAGGACTTGAGATAAGTGCTAATTCAGTTCAACCCCTTGGTTTATAGATGTGGGTGGCCCAGTGAGTCACCATGTCTTTGTATGGCAGGGGAAGCACTGTGTGACTTTCCTGGGTCACGAGGGGCAGCATACATGGTAGTTTAGAGGAGGCTTTGAAAACAGGCTGCCTGGGTGAAATCCCAGTTCTGTAACTTAACAGCTAAATGATGCGAGGCAAGGTATTGAGTCGGGAAAGAGTGAAGTAGCTGGACCAAAAAGGAAAAGATGCTCAGTTGTGGATGTGTCTGGTGATGAAAGTAAAATCCAGTCTGCAAAGAACAGTATTGCTTAGGAACCTGGAACGTTAGGTACATGAATCAAAGTAAATTGGACTTGGACAGGCAAGAGATGGTAAGAATAAAAATCAACTTCTTAGGAATCAGTGGACTAAAATGGATGAAAATGGGTGAGTTTAATTCAAATGACCATTATATCTACTACTCTGAGCAAGAATCCCTTACAAGAAATGGAATAGCCCTCATAATCAACAAAAGAGTCCAAAATACGGTACTTGAGTGTAACCTCAAAAATGACAGAATGTTCTCCATTCATTTACAAGGCAAGTCATTTAACGTCACAGTAATCCAAGTCTATACCCCTACCACCAATGCAGAAGAAACTGAAGCTGAGTGGTTCTACGAAAATCTACAAGACTTCCTAGAACTAACACCAAAAAAAGATGTTCTATTCATCACTGGGGATTGGAATGCAAATGCAGGAAGTCAAGATATATGCTGTTACTGCTGCTGCTGCTAAGTCACCATTCGTGTCCGACTCTGTGTGACCCCATGAATCGCAGCACGCCAGTCCTCCCTGTCCGTCTCTAGCTCCCGGAGTTCACTCAAACTCATGTCCATTGAGTCAGTGATGCCATCCAGTCATCTCATCCTCTGTTGTCCCCTTCTCTTCCTGCCCCCAACCCCTCCCAACATCAGAGTCTTTTCCAATGAGTCAACTCTTTGCATGAGGTGGCCAAAGTATAGGAGTTTCAGCTTTAGCATCAGTCCTTCCAATAATATTGTACATGAAGCAGCAAATAAAACCATCCAAAAGAAAAGCAAGAAGGCAAAGTGGTTATCTGAGGAGGCCTTACAAATAGATAAGGAAAGAAGAGAAGTGAAAAGCAAGAGAGAAAGGGAAAGGCAAATCCAACTAATTGCAGATTTCCAAAATACAGCATGGAAAGACAAGAAACCCTTCTTCAATGAACAGTATATAAAACTAGAAGAAAACAACAGAAGGGGAAAGACTAGGGGGTCTCTTCAGGAAAATTGGAGATATAAAAGGAATATTTTGTCCAAACATGAGCACAATAAAGGACAAAAAATGTAGCGACCTAGTAGACACTGAAGAGAACAAGAAGAGATGGAAAGAATACATGAAAGAACTAAAAAAATGATCTAAATGAACCAGATTACTATAATGGTGAGGTCAGCCACCTGGAGCAGGACATTCTGGAGAGCAAGTCAAATGGGCCTTAGGAAGCACTGCTGTTAATAAAACTAGTGGATGCGACAGAATTCCAGTAGAACTATTCAAAGCCCTAAAGGATGATGCCGTCAAGGTGTTGCATTCAACGTGTCAGCAAATGTGAAAGGCCTAGCAGTGGCCACAGGACTGGAAGAGTTCAATCCTCATCCCAATTCCCAAGAAGGGTAGTACTAAAGAATGTGCTAACTGTTGGACAATTGAATTCATCTCCCATGCAGGTAAGATCTTGCTTAAGGTCTTGCATGATAGGCTTCAGCATTATGTGAACCAAGAACTTCCAGATGTCCAAGCTAGGTTTAGAAAAAGAAGAACCAAAGATAAAATTGCCAACATTCATTGGATCATAGAGAAAGGTAAGGAATTCCAGAAAAACTTTACCTCTGTTGCATTGACTATGCCAAAGCCTTTGACTGTATGGGCATAATAAACTGTGGAAAGCTCTTAGAGAGATGGGAATACCAGACCATCTCACCTGTCTCCTGAGAAACCTGTATGTGGATGAAGAAGCAACAGTTAGAACCCTATATGTAGCAACCGATTGGTTCAAGATTGAGAAAGGAGTACAACAGGGCTGTCTGTTGTCACCCTATTTGTTTAACCTATACCCTGAGCACATCATGAGAAATGCCAGGGTGAGTGAGTTACAAGCTGGAATCAAGATAGATGGGAAAAACATCAACAACCTGCCATTACAGGGGTATGAAGATGAAGCCTCTCTAATGGCAGAAAGAGAAGAGGAACCAGAGAGCCTCTTGATAAGGGGGAAAGAGGAGAGTGAGAGTCAGCTTGAGACAAATTATTAGAAAAACTAAGATCATGGCATCTGGCCCCATTACTTCATGCAAGTAGATGGGGAAAAGGTGAAAATAGTGACAGATCTTCTCTCTTGGGCTCTAAGATCACCGTGGATGGTGACAGCAGCCATGAAACCAGAAGACATCTGCTTCTTGGCAGGAAAGCTATGACAAACCTAGACAGTGTGATGAAAAGCAGAGACAAAGGTCCACATAATCAAGCTTATGATCTTTCTAGTGGTCACATATGGCTGTGCGAGCTGGACCATAAAAAAGGCGGAGTGTCAAAGAATTGATGCCTTTGTTGGAGAAGACTCTTGAGAGTCCCTTGGACAGCAGGAACATCAAACCAGTCAGTCTTAAGGGAAATCAATCCTGAGTACTTGTTGGAAAGACTGATGCTGAAGCTTAAACTCCAGCATTTTGGTCATCTGATGCAAACAGATGACTCATTGGAAAAGTCCTTGATGTTGGGAAAGATGGAGAGCAGAAGGAGAAGAGGGCATCAGAGTATTGGATGGCTGGAGGGCATCACCAATAAGATGGACATGAACTTGGACAAACTTCGGGAGATGGTGAGGAACAGGAAGGCCTGGAATGCTGCAGTCTGTGGGGTTGCAAAGAGTCAGACACAACTGGGTGACTGAACAGCAACAGTGATTGAGTTTGGATGGGCAAAATGTTCATTCAGGTTTTGCCATAGGAGCGTATGGAAAAACCTGAACGAACTTTTGGGCCAACCCAATACATAAGTTTTTTGTGTCTTAATTGTCTTTTCCTGAAAATGAGGATACTAATGGTCCCTACCTCACAGAGTTTCTGGTATAGTAAGTCTGTGGTGAGATATTTCAAACAGTGCCTGGAACACAGTAACGTCACAGAGAATGACAATCATCATTATTAGTTACTATAGGAGTTGAGACTTGATAACAAGCCTCCTGACTCCCTGAACTTGATGCTCTTCACCAGGTTTTTCTTCTTAGCTTTCTTGTATGAACGTAACTGCATTATAGCCTCTACGTGGCAAGTATGAAGTGAAAGTTAGTCATGTCCGGCTCTTTGCAACCCCATGGACTATACAGTCTATGGAATTCTCCAGGCCAGAATACTGGAGTGGGTAGCCTTTCCCTTCCCTAGGGGATCTTCCCAACCCATGGATTGAACCCAGGTCTCCTACACTGCCTTACCAGCTGAGCCATAAGGGAAGTCACAAGGGAAGACATGGCAAGCATAGTCAGGATTAAAAACATAAACTGGATCATCTCACCTTCCTAGCTGAATCCTTCCGTGGTTTCCCCTGCCTGGCATTACATACCTCTTCCCTGATGGCTCAGATGGTAAAGAATCTGTCTGCAATGCAGGATATATGGGTTTAAGCCTGAGGTCAGGAAGATCCCCTGGAAGAGGGCACAGCAACCCACTCCGGTATCCTTGCCTGGATAATTCCATGGACAGAGAAGCCTGGTGGGCTACAGTTCACGGGGCTGCGAAGAGTCAGACATGGCTGAGCAGCTCTCTTTATCTCCCTTCCTGCATGCCTCTCTCCTTGGCCTTCAGTCACTCTCTTCTACTTGGTTTCCTTGTAAGCCTCCATGTTTCTTTGGTCTTGAAACTTTTGCTTGCATTGTTCTCTTTGGAACATTTCTCCCTCTCTCCCTTTTCATTTTGCCTTTTCATTCCTCCCTGTCTCCCTTTTCATCTTCTCAGCTTTTACTCATCCTGCAGAATTCACCTCAAGAGTTGCCCTCAAGTGAAGATAAATAGCAGCATTTATGGGGACTTTCCTTGATCCCCCATTATTTTAGCTGCCCCTGCCCAATGACATGCTCCTGTGTTATTATATGTATTATACTTTCAATGAAGAAATAATGTGTATTATGCATAATGTAAGGGCAAACCAGTGGTTCAGCAGTAAAAATCCGCCTGCCATTCAGGAAATGCAGTAAACATGGATTCGATCCCTGGGTCAGGAATATCCCCTGGAGGAAGGTGTAGCAAACCATGCCAGTATTCTTGCCTGGAGAACCTCATGGACAGAGGAGCCTGGGCTCAGACGTGACTGAAGGGACTGACCGCTCATACATGCATGCATACATGATGTATATACATGCATGCATCCACCAACAAAACTCTAGAAATAATGAACCCAAGATCAAAATATAATTTACTATAATTGGGCTTATTTCTGAGTTCTGGGACCCTAAATGACTTTGATAATTTCTCTTTATCTCTCTGTCTCTTCATTCTCTTGTCAAAAGTGCTGCAAAACCATGCAATCTTTCTCTTTCCCTTTCCTTCTCCTAACACTTTGAATAGTTCCTTCCCTACTAGTTTGTAAGGCCCATGAAAATATCATTAATATTATTATTATCACAAATATGCTATCATTATATTTCTTTGTATCTTGCATAATGTACTGGAGAAGGAAATGGCAACCTACTCCAGTATTTTTGCCTGGAGAATCCCAGGGACGGGGAACCTGGTGGGCTGCCATCTTTAGGGTCACACAGAATTGGACACGACTGAAGTGACTTAGCAGCAGCAGTAGCAGCAGCAGCAGCAGCATAATGTACATAGTGGTACTGAATAGTTATTTCTGGAATAAGTGAATAAAAGAAATAATGAATAATAATATTTTTACTGATATAGCATCTGTTTGTATACAAGGGGTGACACTTAAACAGAATACTTCTGTTCTTTATTACCCTTCATCTTTGAAAGTGTACACCTGTAGATTTTTTTAAAGTACTATTTGAATTCATTGCAATAGAACAGGTTGATTGTTAGCATTTCAGCTAGTATAAAATAGTTCCTTTTTTTTTTTTCTCTACCCAATGCTAGTTTACATACTACCACATTTCTGCCACTTTGCAAAAAAGCATAAACTGCTTTTCTGGAGCCTCACATTTTAAGATAGATCCTTAATTTCTGTACAGGCAAAAGCATTTTCTGTCTTTTCCTCCGATTACAGAATGTATTAGTTTCCAATCACTGCTATAACAAATTACTACAAATTTAGTGATTAAAAATGGCATAAGTATATTATCTTACATTTCTGGATGTGAGAAAACCAAAATGGGTCTCATCAAGCAAAATCAAGATATCAATTTGCTGCACTCCTTCTGAAGTGTCAAGGGGAAAACTGTTCCTTGTCTTTTCCAACTTCTAGAGGTTGGCAGCATCTATTGGCTCAGAGACACCACTCCAAACTCTGCTTTTGTTGATTTCTCTCCTTCTCAGACTCTCCTCCTACCTTCCTCTTATAAGGATCCTTATGATTACATTAAGTCACTCAGATAATCCAGGATAATCTTCCCACCTCAAGGTCCTTAATACCTTTGCAAACTCCCCTTTGCAAAGTATAGTGTGTACAGTGTGCTGTATGTTCAGTCATGTCCTTCTCTTTCAAACCCCCATGGACTGTGGCCCACCAGGTTTCTCTGTCCACAGAATTTTCCAGGCAAGAATACTGGAGCGGATTGCCATTCTCTACTCCAGGGGATCTCTCCAACCCAGGAATCGAACCCATGTTTCCTGTGTCTCCTGCCTTGCAGGACGATTCTTTACCACTGAGCCATATAGTCACAGTTTTCTGGGATTAGGAAGTGGATATCTTTGGTGAGAATGCAGCCTTCTGCTCCTATACTTTGCTCTTCAGACAGGAAGCAGATTTAAAACAGTTGTCTCATCAAATTCATTCAAGACTTAGAAATAATACAGTTCAATTCTTTCTTCTTATAAATGAGAAGACAGACTCGTGTAGGGAAGGTGCAACTTGTCTTTGTCCTTGCTCACAAGAAGAGTGGGTGGTTACTGAGCTCCATGACTCCAAGCCAGAGCTTTCTCACTGCACAATGTTGTCCTAAGAGTGAAGGAGCACAGAGGGATGAGTTCACATGCAAGTACCAGCAGGCATCTGAGTGGGTTTGCATTTCATAAGGTAATATGAGTATAACACTCTTCTAATTAGAATTACTAGTTGCTGGAATCAGAAGGAAGGGTTCAGAGTCTTTTGTGTCCTGGGCTATTGAAATGAAATAAATTTTACCCGAGGAATTGCTCCATATTTATGCCTTGTTCTAAGCTAGTTTTTTTTTTTTTTTTTTTTTTTTTTAGCAGCTTGATTAGAATCTTACTCATGGTTGAATTTGTTCCATTTGCTACATGGCCTTTTATAGCAGACATTGCCCTGATTTTTGAGTTGGTTGCTTGCCTTCTATACTAGAGCTTCTCTAATAGGCTGCCCTTGACATTGGCCTGTGATCTTGGGCCCAATCAGTTAAGACTAACAGAATAGAATTGCTGTGATTGTAAGACGTTGCTTTGCAAATCCCAAAGAGGTATAAGAGGAGTCTGTTCTTGTCCAGACCAGAAGGCAGGCACAGTCATAGCCAAGTGCCCTGAGGCCTCAGGTCCATCTAGAACAGTACAAGTCTATGAAATACAGGGCAGAGAAAGGGACTTAGCCAGGCTCCTCAGTTTACTTGCATGCAAGTTTAACATCCAACTTAGCTGATATTTTGGACCTTCTTTGGATCAACTGCAGTGACTGGAAAGAGTTTATGCCGAAGCATTTACGTACGAGTTTATATATATAGGATGATAGGTTGCCCTCTAATTATAGCTTTAATATTGGTTCTTTTCACAAGTGGCACAAAAAGAATGAAGGGGCACTGGCAAAAGCCTTTCAGTGCTCTTTCTTTTTGAAGTAATCTTTAAAAATAACTTTAGTGGAGAATAAGTCACAATAAACTAATATGATGAATTAATATACATAGACATTGTAGCAAGATCACCAAGATCAAGATGTTTGACACATCTATCACCTCACATAGTTAACTCTTTATTTTTTATGTGGTGAGAATGCCTCAGAACTACTCAGTGACTTTTAACATAAAATACGTTATCAACTATAGTCATCGTGTTGTACACTGGCTCCTCAAAGCTTTTTCTTCTTATAACTGAAAGTGTCTATCTTTGACCTATATTACCCTAGTTACCCCCTTTCAGCCCCTGGCACTGCTATTCTAGTCTTTGTTTCTATAAAATGGCTTGTTTTTCAGATTACACATATAAGTGATATTGCACATTAATTGTGTTGCTCTGTCTGACTTACTTCACTCAGCATAATGCCCTCTAGTTTCATCCTTGTTGTTGCAAATGGTAAGATTTCCTTCTCTTTTGTGGTCGAATAATATCCCATTATAAATATATGCCACATTTTCTTCATATATTCATCTGTTGAAGGATACATAAGTTGTTTCCTTATTTTGGCTATTGTGAAAAATGCTGCAATAAATACGGGTATGCAGATAGGTCTTTGAAATCCTGATCTTAACTCCTTTGAATAGGCATCCAAGACAGGGATTTCTGACCATAATAGTTCAATTTTTAATTTGAGGAACCACTATACCTTTTCTGTAATAGCTGTGCCAATTTATATCCCCATCAACTCTGTTCAAAGGGTCCTTTTCTCCACATCCTTGCCAACATTTGTTATCATTTGTCTTTTTTATAATAGCCATCCTAGCAGGTGTGAGGTGATATTTCACTGTGGCTTTTATTTTCATTTCCCTAATGATGAGTGATGAGCACCTTTTCACGTACTCATTGGCCACTTGTATATCTTCTTTGGAAAAATGTATTAATATGCTGCAATTTATAATTTTTGAAATTAGAGTTCAAAAGAGGTATTAGTTGGGTTGAATGCTTTTAGAATTACTAAATATAGGCCACTAAGATAAACAAACCCAGTGATGCTATTTTTTTTTTAGGTGTGCAGAAGATAAGCTGTTATCTCCAGCCATTTGGAAACATTCATAGGCATGTTTACAGAAAGGCTTTTTAAATTATGATTAAAGGGAAGTTCTTCTATATTAGTATTTTACTACTTTTAGTATAGTGGTCTTATATGAACTCATGTCATAGTTACAGTCAAACAATGTTGAACTTTTCCCAGATTTCATGAAAAAAAAAATGAAGCTAATGAGTAGAATGAGCTTCCCTGGTGCTTCAGTGCTAAAGAATCCACCTGTCAATACAAGACAGTTTGGTTCGATACCTGGGTCAGGAAGATCCCCTAGAGGAGGAAATGGCAACCCACTCCAGTATTCTTGTCTGGGAAATTCCAAAGACAGAGGAGCCTGGGGGGCTATAGTCCATGGGGTTGTAAAAGAGTTTAGACCTAGTGACTAATTAAGAGTGAGTAGAATAATCCATTTTTCTCTCATGTATGTCTTTGTGTCTGATACTACTCATTTAGTATCATATATGCATGTAGCTATTTCATTTTTAAAAACTCCTTATTATAGGCATAGGCTTAATTTTTGCCATTTCATGGTAATCTGTAAAGAGTGTTATGACTTCTAGCCCCATTATTATTTGAATAAAGTTTAGAATACAGTTTAAGTGCCCGATTCCAGGTGGCTCAGAGGTTAAAGCGTCTGCCTACAATGTGGGAGACCCGGGTTCGATCCCTGGGTCAGGAAGATCCCCTGGAGAAGGAAATCGTAACTCACTCCAGTATTCTTGCCTGGAGAATCCTATGGACAGAGGAGCCTGGTAGGCTACAGTCCACGGGGTCGCAAAGAGACATGACTGAGTGACTTCACTTCACTTTCAATGTATAGGCCTAAATCTCCAACTAATTGGCATGGTGACTAAATATATCTGAGTACCCTCAAACATGATGATTCTAAAGTGTAAAAGTTCCTTTCAACCTCCCTGTCATCTTGTTTCCTCACCATTCTTCCAGCTTCCCAAGCCTGAGTCTGAGAGGCACTCTTGATTCCTTTTTTCCCCCTAATATTTAAAGCATTGCCATGTTCTATCAAATTTACCTCTTCAATGTCCCTGTCATTCACCTTTATCCGTTTCTGATTTTATTATTTTGATTCCAGTTTCTCTCTTGAGAATGAGATGCTAAAGCAACTTTCCAATCTCTTCCTGCAATCTTTACCCTTGTATCTTTTCTCTGTGCTGCACCCAGAAGGTTTTCCCAAAAACACAAATGTAATCATCATACCATCCTGCTGGAAAATAATTTGTTAGCCTCAGGAAAAAGCCAAAATTTCTAGTATAGCCTGCAGTATCATCTGGGAATAGCGAACACCCCTTGCATCCTTTGAAGTTAATGCCACATATAAATTATCTCTTTTAACGTAAAACTTAAAGCTTAAGATTCAGACAACTAAGATCATGGCATCTGGTCCCATCACTTCATGGGAAATAGATAGGGAAACAGTGGAAACAGTGTCAGATTTTAATTTGGGGGGCTCCCAAATCACTGCAGATGGTGATTGCAGCCATGAAATTAAAAGACAATTATTCCTTGGAAGGAAACTTATGACCAACCTAGATAGCATATTCAAAAGCAGAGACATTACTTTGCCAACAAAGTCCATCTAGTCAAGGCTATGGTTCTTCCAGTAGTCATGTATGGATGTGAGAGTTGGACTGTGAAGGAAGCTGAGCACTGAAGAATTGATGCTTTTGAACTGTGGTGTTGGAGAAGACTCTTGAGAGTCCCTTGGACTGAAAGGAGAGCCAACCAGTCCATCCTAAAGGATATCAGTCCTAGGTGTTCATTGGAAAGACTGATGCTGAAGCTGAAATTCCAATACTTTGGCCACCTCATCGAAGAGTTGACTCATTGGAAAAGACCCTGATGCTGGGAAGGTTTGGGGGCAGGAAGGGAAGGGGATGGCAGAGGATGAGATGGCTGGATGGCATCACTGACTCGATGGACATGAGTTTGGGTAAACTCTGGGAGTTGGTGATGGACAGGGAAACCTGGTGTGCTGCAATTTATGGGGTGGCAGATTTGGACATGACTGAGTGACTGAACTGAACTGACAAAGAGTTAAGAATCAAAATAACGTTAGATTTCTATAAACAATATGCTAGAAAACCTTTCCTAGAGGCAATGAAGTTACAAAATGTAATGCTATATCCAGCTGAACTAACAAGCAAGCATCTAGGTAGAAGAAAGACCTGAAATTTCTTGTCTATCGACAGAAGAGTGGACAAAGATGTGGCATAATATATATGTGATGGAATATTACTCAGCCACTAAAAGCAATTAAATAATGTCAGTTGCAGCAGTATGGACATAGGGAATGTCATACTGAGTGTAATGTCAGACAAAGAAGGAGAGATATTGTGTGACATCCTGCACATGTGGAATCTAAAAAGAAATTATACAAATGAACTTATTTACTAAAAAGAAATAGACTCACAGACTTAGAAAACAAGCTTATAGTTGCCAAAGAAAGGATTAGGGGCATTTGGGATGGACATGGACACAGCGCTCTATTTAAAATGGATAACCAAAAAGGACCTACCATATAACACTCAGAACTCTGCTCAGCGTTATGTGGCAGACTAGGTGGGAGGGGAGTTTGGGAGAGAATGTGTACATGTGTATGTATGGTTGAGTCCCTTTGTGTTCACCTGAAACTATCAAAACATTGTTAATTGGCTGTACTCCAATATAAAATAAGTTAAAAAATTGTTATTGGTCTTGAGCACCCTTTTTAGGAAGTTCCTAAAAGATGTGCTTTGCTTCACACAAGAGAGAAGAAGCAAGGTGTCCTGAAAACAAGGCTTATGACAGAGGAACAGGGTGAAAGCAATTCCCAGGATGACCAGAAGTCTTAGGACAATTAATGTGTGGTAGACTTCTGGAGTCCAGTCTAGAGCAGGACAGAGAACTCCAGCAGTGGTGTGTGCAAGGAACAATGACAACAACAAAAAGTGAATCTTCTGGGTTTCCTGGTGTGCTGGAATCCAGCTCTGTCAGAACTAAGGAATGAATGTGTGATGGTTTTATAGCAAATGAAACAGCTGGACTAAATGAAGAAAGTATTAATTCCAGGGAGGACAATATTATAGAAGATAGGAAATGAAACTGTAACACACTATATGGGCCTATTCTGCATTACTTTTACATAAAATGTAAACAATAAACATTGATTAACTTGAAAAAGGAAAAATATAGCTCTTTTTGAAGAAGAGAAAAAGATGAAGGTTATATAGTTGTGTGTGAGAGAATGAGAGAAGTGGCTATGAGAGTTAAAAAATCTCATTTTATTAGTAGGAATCAATAGATAACACTTAAATTTTTATAAAATCATAAGAGAGCAGTGTAAAGAAGCTATTTTAAAATATGGAAATAAATACCAGGATAAACTGTCAAAAATATTGAAAGTGGTTGCTTCTGAGGAATTGGAATTAGAAATAAACACCAGGATAAACTGTCAAAAATATTGAAACTGGTTGCTTCTGGGGAATTGGAATTGGGAAAGAATGAGAAGATATCTGATTTTTTGTGCATTATTTTAAACAATAAGAATTTTAAAATTAAATTAAAAAAGAAAAAATACTGTTCTAAAATCTAACATTTTGATAAACATCTTGTTATATAATTCTTACAGAATTGTAAATATTCTGACATTTTAGCCAAACGTCTAATGATGAGATATCTGAAAAGAATTCCAAAGTAGTAAAGTATAAAAGCTACAAAGTTCCTTATTCCTGTATTACAAATTCTTTTAAAAACTATGTAGTCTGTTTAAAAGTATTTCAATAGTAGAAAGACATTCAAGAAATATTTTTAAGTAAAAAATTGAGCATGAGCAGTAAGTGTTCCAACTTTTAAAAATAATGAGGTCAGGTTTTTTCAACTATAAAATTATAGATTATGTTTTGTCTGTATTTAAGTTCAGTGCTACTCAACACAGGGTCTGACCATACTATGGGAGATGCTTGCTAAGTGTTTGGATGGGATTGAATTTTTGAGTCCCTTGGAGATCTGATCAAGCCAAGAATTAAGGGAGGAGTTATTCTTAGTTCTTAGTTGACTTGATACAATTTGATTTTTCACTTTTCTTTTGGAAGAAAATGAAATTCACAAATTCCTATAGTCTTTTACTAGGAGTGAAATTCCAAGCTTTTATGATCCTTGTCTGTAAAGGAACTTACTGGACTCCACTCCTTAGATTACTGACCTACATCTGGATTCTAGATGGATTCACTGTTTTCCTCATAATCTATAAATCACACATCCAAAATGAAACTTCTTTTAATCTATTCCAGCCACAGCAGCTTGTCAGTATTTTGTTAGCAAGTGAAGAATGGGTCAAATAAGAGTTATTTTAATTTAGGGAACATTTTTTTCTGTTTCCTTCTTTTTTAATATTTGAATTGTGTTCTCCTTTAGTTAAAATCTTCCTTTTCGTCTGTTAATTGGTAATTCTTATGATAACACTTTCTCCTTTAAGTAGTCTTTTCCAGTTATTTTAAGGTAAATGTTTAATCAATACATACACACTGCTTATGGAAAATGTGATAGAAAACACCAGGCAAATGTTTATAATAATTTGTAAGGCAATGGGACCCCACTCCAGTACTCTTGCCTGGAAAATCCCATGGATGGAGCCTGGTAGGGTACAGTCCATGGGGTTGCGAAAAGTCAGACATGACTGAGCGACTTCACTTTCAGTTTTCACTTTCCACTTTCATGCATTGGAGAAGGAAATGGCAACCCACTCCAGTGTTCTTGCCTGGAGAATCCCAGGGACGGGGGAGCCTGGTGGGCTGCGTTCTCTGGGGTTGCACAGAGTTGGACACGACTGAAGTGACTTAGCATCAGCAGTACAATATTCACCTTGTAAGAGGGATTGTTCTGAATATTTTACTCATAAAAGCTCACTTCACTTTCTTGTATTAGTTTTCTATTATTGCTACAACAAATTACCACAAGTTTTGTGCATTAAAACAACACAAATTTATATTACACTTCTGGTGTTCAAAATTCTAGCATAACTCCACTGGGCTAAAGTCAAGGTGTCAGTAAGGCTTCATTCCCCCACAAAGGCTCTAGGAAAGAATGCTTCCTTTTCTCCCCCAGCTTCTGGAAGCTTCCCACATTCAGTGGTTCATGGTCCCTCCCTTCATCTTCAAAGCCAGCAACACAGCATCCTTCTGCCACTGCTTATGTTGCCACATCTCTTTCTCTGACTCCCTTCTTCCACTTGCAGGGACCCTTGTGATTATCTTGGGTCCACTAAATAACTCTGTAATCTCCCTATTTTAAGGTCAATTATTGATTAGCAACCTTGGTTCCATCTGCAATTTGATTTTCTCTTTGCTAGGTAAGGTAACATGCAGTTTTAGAGTTTGGAACATGGGCATTATGGGTATATTTTGCCTGTCATATATCCTAACACTGTAGTGCTTATAGAATTACTATTATTTTTTACCCGTACTTTACAGGTAAGGCACAAAGAAGCTATGTGAATTCCCTAAGGTCACAAAACTGATATTTGAACCCAGGTAGTTAGAGTTTGGAGTCTTTGTCCTTAAAGATTACATTTACACCAAGGTAACTCATCATTGGTATATTGTACTTTAAAAAATGTCTTATTTGGGTTCTGTTTTTATAGATTATAGGCATAGTTTTGTAGGCTATACTGTTTCTATTCCATTCACATTACTACATGAACTTCCCTCTCATCTTTAAAATATCTGTATTGTATCCAATTTCAGCTTCAGGGCCTTTGCACATGCTACTTCCCCTGAGAGCACTGACCACCCATAGCTTCATGTGGCTTACTCCCCCTTCGCTGTACAGATATCATCTCATCAAGGAAGCCTTCCTTAGCCACTGTTCCTAAAGGGGCATGCTATCGCTCTCAGTCTGTACCCTCCTCTTTATTTCCTTCCTATCATTTGTCACTAACTGATTTTATGCAATATATCTATTATTTGTCTCCCTTACTAGAATGTAATCTCCATGAGGACAAGGGCTGTTTTTTTCTCTTTGTAGGTATTCAGTAAGTATTTCTTCAATGAATGAATGAGCAGTGAATATTTTAAAATTAAGCAGAGTCATTCCCAATGCCAGTGCCTTAACAAGTATCAGCTTTCCTTATGTTCTTTTCATTCCAGATATAGTTTTATGTATATAATTTTAGCAGAGAGGCAATTACATGTGTGTGTGTGTGTGTGTGTGTGTGTGTGTACTTACCTAAATTTCATACATTTTCCATCTTGGTCGATGGTTTTCATACCTGTTAGTCTTAATGGTTATATGGAAGACATTAAATCAATGTACATAATTAAATATTATTCCATTCACTGACACTTAGGTTAAACTTTCCTCTTAACTACTCGCTTAATCTTTTACAGGTAAAAATATCTGCTCATTTCCTCACTAGGAAAAGAATATCTAAATTATTACTGTTAAATATAACATAAGTAAAGTACCCAGATAATGACTAACAAATAATTAT
>SJYC01009782.1:0-20461 GCA_006408675.1 Madoqua kirkii
AAGCAGAAGCTGGAATCAAGATTGCCAGGAGAAATATCAATAACCTCAGATATGCAAATGACACCACGTTTATGGCAAAAAGTGAAGAGGAACTAAAAAGCCTCTTGATGAAAGTGAAAGAGGAGAGCAAAAAAGTTGGCTTAAAGCTCAACTAAGATCATGGCATCTAGTCCCATCAGTTTGTGGCAAATAGATGGGGAAATGGTTGCAGATTTTATTTTTTTGGGCCCCCAAATCACTGAAAATGGTGACTGCAGCCATGAAGTTAAAAGATATTTGCTCCTTGGAAAAAAAGCTAGACAGCATATTAAAAATCAGAGACATTACTTTGCCAACAAAGGTCTGTCTAGTCAAGGCTATGGCTTTTCCAGTGGTCATGTATGGATGTGCGAGTTGGACTATAAAGAAAGCTGAGCACCAAAGAACTGATGTTTTTGAATTGTGGTGTTGGAGAAGACTCTTGAGAGTCCCTTGGACTGCAAGGAGATCCAAACAGTCCATCCTAAAGAAAATCAGTCCTGAATATTCATTGAAAGGACTGATGCTGAAGCTGAAACTCCAATACTTTGGCCATCTGATGTGAAGAGCTGATTCATTGGAAAAGACCCTGATGCTGGGAAAGATTGAAGGCAGGAGGAGAAGGGGACAACAAGGGATGAAATGGTTGGATGGCTTCACTGAGTCAATGGACATGAGGTTGAGTAAACTCCAGGAGTTGGTGATGGACAGGGAAGCCTGGCGTACTGCAGTCCATGGGGTCGAAAAGAGTCGGATATGACTGAGTGACTGAATTGAACTGAAAAGAATGTTTACTTATTTATTCATTTATTTTTTTCCCCTAAAATATGTATTTTTATTTTTACTTATTTTTTAAAGTGACTCTAACTTTCTTTCTTTCTTTATTTTTAAATTTTATTTTTACTTTATTCTACGTTATAATACTGTATTGGTTTTGCCATACATTGACATGAATCAGCCACAGGTGTACACAAGCTCCCTATCCTGAAGCCCACTCCCACCTCCCACCCCATATCATCTCTCTGGATCATCCCCGTGCACCAGCCCCAAGCATTCTGTATCCTCAGTGTAGCTGATTTACATGTGTTAGTCTTAGGTGTACAAAATCAGTCAAACTTATAAATATATCTGATCTTTTTTACATTCTCTCCTCATACAGGCCATTACAGAATATTGAGCTCCCTGCACTATAAGTAAAGGTTCAGTCAGTTCAGTTGCTCAGTTGTGTCTAACTCTTTGCGACCCCATGAATCACAGCACGCCAAGCCTCCCTGTCCATCACCAACTCCCAGAGTCTACCCAAACTCATGTCCATTGAGTCCGTGATGCCATCCAGCCATCTCATCCTCTGTCATCCCCTTCTCCTCCTGCTCCCAATTCCCTCCCAGCATCATAGTCTTTTCCAATGAGTTCAACTCTTCACATGAGGTGCCCAAAGTATTGGCGTTTCATCTTCAGCATCAGTCTGTCCAATGAACACCCATTACTGATCTCCTTTAGGATGAACGGTTGGATCTTCTTTGTAATTAACAATTTTAGTAACAAAACAAAAATGATCTTTTATAATTAAAAAGAAATCTATAAAGTCTTTTTGTGTATTCTTCGCAATAGAATTTTCTCAATCATTGCTCTTATAACCTACTTTTCAGACCTCTTAATTCACATGCTGGGTTTTCTATGCTCTTATTAGAATGAAATTAATACAAATCAATACCCTATGGATGGCTTGACCCTATTCAAAATCAATAATATTTTTTCTACATATTATTCTGAAATGCTGGAGATACTGGTCCCTGTAATGCCCTAAAAACTGTGACAGGAAATACTAGCTATGTGGAGAAGAAATCAGGGGATAAGGCAGAATGAAATGTCAAAAGATATTTTAATACTATGAACTATGTCTCTGGGGGGATGTGACGGTTTGAATGTGTGTGTCCTTTCAAAATTCCTATGTTGCAGTCATAATGCCCAGTGTGCCTTTGGGAAGCAGTGAGGTCATGAGGCTGGGATCCTCATGAATGCAATTAGTGCTTTTGTAGAACAGCCCTCGGAGACCTTGCTTACTTCCCTTCCATTCTGTGAAGACACAGCAAGAAGGTGCTGGCTATGCACCAGAAAGTGAGCCAAACAACAAGTCAGCTCGCACTGTGATCCTGGCCTTCCTGGTCTCCCAAACAGGGAGAAATACATTCCTGCTGTCTCCAAGGAACTCAGTCTGTGATATTTTACTCTAGCTGCAGGAGCAGACTAAGAAGGGAGATTTACAGAGGGTGGAAATCACACAGGTAAAGAGCCCATTATCTCCCTTATTTAGATTGCATCCAGGGTAGGTTAGTGAAACTGAGGGTGAACAGTAGACACGCTGGCTGTCCGGCTGAGTAAGCATAGTGACTTCATGAAGTTTCCAAAATAAAGCAAATGACACTTTGCACTCCCTCACAATTCAAGTTTTAGCTGGTATGCATTCTGCTTGCAGAAAGCCTCTTTGAGTGGCTGATACTCTGCTTCCATGGGCCCCCAGGTGTGTTTGGCCTTGATGGTGCACTTTTCCTGCTAGGTTGTGTGCCTGTCAATTTGTGCTGAGGGGGGCTGCTCCTCTGAGCACCTAAAGGACAGAGAGTGATGATGGTGTGTACACCTAGCCCTTTGATACTTTTCTTTACTTTCTATGTCCTGGCAACTGAGGCCCCTGCATGATGAGACTGCTGAGGATGGGTAAGCAGTCTGCTGTTACAGTGGAATGACCCTAGAGTGGGAATCAGGAGATTTGGGACTTATTTCTAGTTTGTAATTAATTTGCTATGTACCTCCTGAAAAAATATTTCATTTGCTCATGTCTTGTAAAAACTCATCTATATATGACACAGTTGGGCTGAAGCAAAGTTCTTTACAGTTTTATCATTCTGTCACTCTCACACTTAATATTTAATCAGCAGCAATGATAGGGATGTTTCTATCCACATATGTGTTTTTAATTTAATGTCATCATAAATAATAGTGGTCAGTTGTGATCCTTTTGGAATATCAGAGCTGAAGCTCCTCTAAGTGCTTTTGTGAAAATATTATCTCAAGGTAAATGACATTTATCTCTCAATTAGGTAGTAAAGGATAGGAATGGAATTTACATTCTACTGATTTATGCACATATTTTATTGACTTCATTAAACTTTGCATTTAAACACTGTCAATGTGTGTAATTTATTAGAAAATTAAATGGCAGTGATATTTGATACAGGCAGATGAGATGGAAAGGTTACATTTGCATGAATCCATGCTTCAGTTTTTTAAGTTCTGAATTATAACAGAGTCCTTTCTCTTGTTATTAAAACGTTTTGCAATGTATTGATTAAACCATCATCTGCTTGAAACTAGGAACTGTTTTTTATGGCCTTCAGGAAGCATTCCATACATGGTTGAGTGAAGGAGTGCCAGAGGCAATCATATAACCATGCGGATGGCCACTGCTGCCATCCAAGGTCTAATCTGAGTGAAGCCAGCCCACTGCTGGTGGTCAGCTCTTAAGGTATTTTCGGCGGCTGCCGCTGCTAAGTCGCTTCAGTTATGTCCGACTCTGTGCGACCCCATAGATGGCAGCCCACCAGGCTCCCCTGTCCCTGGGATTCTCCAGGCAAGAACACTGGAGTGGGTTGCCATTTCCTTCTCCAGTGCATGAAAGTGAAAAGTCAAAGTGAAGTCGCTCAGTTGTGTCCGACTCTCAGCAACCCCATGGACTGCAGCCCACCAGGCTCCTCGGTCCATGGGATTTTCCAGGCAAGAGTACTGGAGTGGGGTGCCATTGCCTTCTCATTTCCCTTAGATATTATTCCAAATCCTTATCATTTACTACAAGCTACCTATACAACTCTTACTTCTTTCGCTTTCAGCAAATGGCTCTCATACTTGCTTCCTGGAGAAAACAGGTGGTCATCCCAGGGCAATGATGCTGTTACTCACTGACTTTTGGTGCTCAACAGAAGCGACTCCTTGCGCAGTGCTATTAACTGAGGCAGCTAGCTGGCTGGGAACTCTGAGGTCACACTGTATTTGAATGTGCTACTGCCAGGCACATCATAGTAGAGTACATGTCAAGTGCTGCACTCTTTCTCACAGACCTGAACTCTTCCAGCTCTTACTGTTCCTTCATTACAAGCCAGAAATATGTCCGTACACCCACCATTCTATCCTCCCTTCTACCAGAATCCTTCCTTTCCAAGGCTCCCTTTCACAAATGCCTCCATTCCCTGCCTTCTCCAAGACCTTGCTTTTTCTCTTATGTCTTCAGTTTCTCTCTCTGCTGCCTTTTTTCCGTCAGTCCAGTTCATTCTTGCATTCATTCATTTATTTCAGATTGAATTATTGATCCTAATTCTCCTCTCCCCTTTAATACGATTATACATCCATCCTTTTACCATATAACTTGGCAGTGTTCTCTCACTCTCATTTCTTCGGATCTGTTTCCTCACGCGCAAAAGGAACTAGTTGGATAAGATAAAATTCTTTATATAGTTTAATATCTTATGGCACACTCAATATTTAATTAGTAGCAATGATATGGACATTTCTCTCGGGTATATGTTTTGAGTTATGTGCCATAATCCTGAATAATAGTGGGCAGAATATATTAATACTTTCTCACCTCTTTAATGTTGGTCTTGGTCTTGTGACTTACTATGACCTGTGGAAAGTACACAGAAGGAACAGTGTGCCAATCACACTGTTCACAGTGTGCCAAGCACAGGCAAGGCTTCAGGAAGCATGACATGATTTTGCCCGCCTTCTTATTTTCCAGTGATCTACTGAAAGAACATGCCCCAGGCAGTCTCTAGCCCAAAGAGAATGAAGAAACGCATGGGGCAGAACTGAACACAACCCACAGCCTGGAGCCAAGCCCAGCCAAGCTCGCAGAGATCAGCTGAACTCAAGCTGACCCACAAATTCATGGTCAAGAAAGGAATGCTTGCAGTTTTTCAGACATCGAGTTTTAGGAAGATTTGTTATTTAGCATTATTGCAGAAAAAGCTAACTCATACACTACTCAATCCATCTTCCCACTCAACAATTACTTATTGGGTAGCTAATAAATGCCAGATACTTGTAGGCTTCAGAGTTACTACGGTGAATAAAACAAAGAAGACAAAATAAATGAGCACAGTGATTTCACATCCTGACAAATGCTATGAATAAAACAAACTGAGGTGAAAAAACAGTGATGGGGGCCGTGGTTTGGGTGGTCAGGCAAGGCCTCTGGATACCCATTTGAATAAGACATAGATGACAAGAAGGAGGCAGCCAGAGAATGATCCAGCCATAGCACATTCCTGCAAAAGAACAGCCATGGAAAATCCTTGGCTTCAGAACAGACTTGGGTCTCTCAAATAAGCAGACTGTAAAATTAACATGAAACATAATTCCAGATACTAGAAGCTGGGCTGATATCTAGAAATAAAACCAAGCTGCAGGTAACAGCTGAGCCTGCCCGGTGGCTGCAGGGCGGCAGATTCTGGGCTTGAGATTTTGGCCACTGTCATCCAACTCTAGGGTGAATGAGGCTGCCTTGTATGCAACTGACAGACAACT
Organism: Madoqua kirkii; assembly: GCA_006408675.1. Taxonomy (NCBI): domain Eukaryota; kingdom Metazoa; phylum Chordata; class Mammalia; order Artiodactyla; family Bovidae; genus Madoqua; species Madoqua kirkii. The sequence goes on from SJYC01009782.1 coordinate 5,596, forward strand.
GTCGTTCCACTGAACTGGACAGTTTCTTTCATTGTCTGCATCCTGCTTAGTATTTCTTGGGCCAAAATTTTTTCATCTCAGCTAGAGATGCATTACATAGTTTTCACCAGATGCAAATACTCAATTTTCTATGGGAAAACTCTGTTCCTCTTTCGTTGTCCCTCCACCCCCATTCTTTTAATCAGCTATACACACACCTGGTTTGAAGAGTCAAAGAAGTCTATAAGGCTTCTTATGAGAAACAGCCATCATCCGTGAGCAGCCCCTGCACACTCACATCCACCCTTCCCAAAGCACTTAACCTCATTTACCTGGTATTATCCTTTCACTTTCATGTCTCTAAATAACAGATATATTGCTACTTCTTGATTTCCAGTTTTTCAATATTTTATGTTGATTCTTCACATTTGACTATGAGAATTTAGTTTTCTTTCTTTTCTCTTTTCCCATCAAATACATATATCTATTCTATCACCTTTTCCTCTCAGTATAAGGTTTACGAAAATTTTACTTACCTCATTGTCTGTTTATAGAAATGCTTTTGAAAACTGAATCATACAATACAATGTAATTACTTTTCTGTGTTAGGCAATCTCTGATATGGTCCCCAGTGATCCTTGCTGACTAGTATTCAAGACTACATATTCCCCTTCCCTGAGTTAGATGGGCTTACTGACATACTTCTAACAAATAGAATATGGCAGAATCAATGAGATGTCACTTATGAAATGAGATGTGGTGACATAAAGACATCTTACATTTGGGGCATTCTCTTTTGTTCACACACTCTGAATGTGGTAGAGGTCTGCTGCTGTGGCTGCTAAGTCACTTCAGTCATGTCTGACTCTGTGCGACCCCATAGACGGCAGCCCTTCAGGCTCCCCCGCCCCTGGGATTCTGCAGGCAAGAACACTGGAGTGGGCTGCCATTTCCTTCTCCAATGCATGAAAGTGACAAGTGAAAGTAAAGCTGCTCAGTGTCCGACTCTTAGTGGCCCCATGGACTGTAGCCTACCAGACTCCTCCATCCATGGAATTCTCCAGGCAAGAGTACTGGAGTGGGGTGCCATTGCCTTCTCCAGTGGTAGAGGTCTAAATTCCCCAAATTTTCATTCCCTAGTTAATCAGTCAAATAGCAGTTAATCTCAATACTGCTGTGAAGAGATTCTGCAGATGGAATTAAGGTTCCTAATCAGTTGATCTTAAAATAGGAAGTATATATGAACTGAGTGTGTGTTCCCCAAAATTCATATATTGAAATCCTAATGCCCAATGTGATTATATTACAAGGTAGGCCTTTGAGAAGTAGTTAGGACATAAGCGTGAAACTCTCATAAATAGGATTAGTATTGTAAGGAAAGGGTCCCTAGAGAGCTTTCTCATATGAAAAAGGAAGCAGGTCCTCCCCAGATACAGAATCTCTCAGTGCCTTGACCTAGAACTTCCTAGCCTCCAGAAATGTGAGAAGTACATGTTTGTCATTCAAGCCACCCAGCCTATGGGGGTTCTGTTATAGCAGCCCAAACAGACATAGGGAAATAATTCTGGGTCATCCAAATAGGCCATATGAACCCTTGAAAACAGAAGTGCAAAGCAGAGATGAGAAAAAAGCAACAATGTGTGGCAGAAGGGGGGACCAAAGATACTAAAAATATGAACAGGACTCAGGTCCCCACCAGCAGCTTCTAGATGAAGGGGGTCATGAGCCAGGAAATGTGGGCTTTTGAAGCTGAGGGTGACCCTTGGTGAATAGCCAACAAGGAAAAGACAACCTAGTCTTACCACCCCATGGGCCTAAATTCTTCTAGCCTCCTGAAGAGCCTGGACATGAATTCTTCCCCAGAGCACCAGACAAGAGCCCAGCCTGAGACAGAGCAGAGGCTCTGAGCTTACCTGGACTTCTGACCAATAAAGCTGGAAGATAATATGTGGGTGTTTTTTTAAGCTGGCAAATTTGCAGTGATTGTTACAGCATCAATAGGAAGCAAAAACATTGCAGAAGCCACTGGTAAAACTGTGAGTAAACAAAGGAAGTTGGGGAAGTGATGTACCAAGGATCCATGATAAGGTTGGATAAGGTTACTTTATTAAATAAAATTTTCTCAAATGATTACGTGAAAGAGGTCATGCACTTACTCAATAAATGCTTATTGAGTGCATGCTGAGGACATTACCATGAATAAGACAATGGTTCTGTTGCTGTGAAATTAACAATTTTAGTTAGAAAAGAGGATATGTGGCATCAATTACATTTATGTTCTGTTCTTTCAAGTATACTTACAACCAAAAGAGACCTCATCATACTTATTTTGATACATTTTAGGAAAATCCAAGATTATTTGACAAACATTTAATTTGCTGTTGTTCAGTCACTCAGTCATGTCCAATTCTGCAACCCCATGGATTGCAGCTTGCCAAACTTCTCCGTCATTCACCATATCACGGAGTTTGCTCAGACTCATGTTCTTTAAGATGTCCAGTCATCTCATCCTCTGTCATCCCCTTCTCCTCCTGCCCTCAAACTTTGCCAGCATCAGGGTCTTTTCCAATGAGTTGGCTCTTCTCATCATGTGGCCAAATATTGGAGCTTCAGCTTCAGCATCAGTCTTTTCAATGAATATTCAGGGTTGATTAAACACTGACTAAATCCTCAGATTGGTCCAGGTCCCAGGTGGTAAACAATGATTCCTGGCCTCACAATGTTTATGTAAGAAGAAGGCAGGTGTGGAAGGGTATTGCTTCCTACCTTCCTATACTACACAGTGTGATGTTTTTTAAAAGAGGAGAAGAGAAGGGGCCCAAGGAGGAGCAAGGTCAGGTTGTTAGAGCACTGACTGGAGTGCACATTAGTTAGGATATTTTTAATTTAGCAACAACTGTCTTTTACATTCTGTCTTTCAAAAAAACAAGAAATATGGTATCTTCTAGTTCTCCTGTTTCTGATTCTACTACAGATGCAAGAGAAAGCGAAGAATACACTGCCCTTGCACACTGCCCAAATATTTACTTCTGCTCATAAAGTTAAGGGATCTATTAGAAATTTGGCCTTGAGCTGGACAGATGTGCCTATGCAATAGAAGGTTAGGTTTTTGTGTTTTGTGCTCAAGAGCACTATGATGTTGACATGTGCTTTCCCAGAGTAATCTCATTACCATCACTCATTTACTAATTTAGTCAGAGACCATTTGCTTAGGGGACCCCTGTGTGTATTTTAAAAATAGCTACACATTCAGGTTTCCTTGATTTCATAAAAAGAAAAAAAAGAAGCTGTTGGTTTTCCATACAAAAATAACTGATCTCAACTCAATCTGTTTTCTCCTATATATAAACATGGGCACAGATGTGTGTAACCTGCACTGAAATGATTTTATATAAGTTTGCATATATGGTTCTCTGTGTTCTTTTTGTTGAATATGTCTTTGTTTGGCTTTCTCATTAGGAACCAGAGATTAGAGGCATTGCTTCACATTTGTTATTCTCCTCTATTGTTAGTTTGGGGCTTCCCAGATGGCGCGAGTGGTAAAGAATCCACCTGCCAATGCCGAAGACACAACAGATACAGGTTTGATCCCTGGGTTGAAAAGATCCCCATGGGGAAGGAAATGGCAATCTACTCCAGTAGTCCTGCCTGAAAAATCCTATGGACAGAGAAGCCTGGCAAGCTATAGTCCATGAGGTCACAAAGAGTCAGACATGACTGAGTGCACACACATTGTTAGTTTACTAATTCCATCAAGTGCCTGCTATATGCCCAGCACTGTGATAGGCTTTAGGGGATATAAACATGACCAAGAAAGAGTCTCAGGAGTTAAGTAACTCAGCGGAGTGAGGAGTCGATATCTAAATGGATTTCTGTAGAAGAATAAATAAGGAATGCCCTCTTCTTGAGAGAAGTTGGACCAATAACAAGATGATACACTAACCTCAGTGACAAAAATAATTCAAGGTAGCATAAAAGCTTTCTACCTAGGAGAGTCCCTCCCTAGGAGACAGAGTTGTGGGGTATAGAATTCCATTAGAATGAATCAGCTGAACTGAGTAGGAACTAGAAGCAAAAATTGGATGTACACCCCTATTTTTTAAAAACTGGATTACTTAAGATAATGTTAACTATTAATAAAAGTAAAAGCAAAATGAATGATTGTTTACACAGGAAAACATATATTTGTCAATCACATAAAGTCAAAATAAACATGCCTAATTGGTAGAAGCTTCCTTCCACGTAGTGACTCAGGGATCAACACTCCTTCCATCCTGTGGCTTTATTACCTTGAGCACTAGTTTACAAGGTCACTGCATTCTGCACCAAGTCCAAAGATAGTGAAAGAGTACAGATGTATTCATAGGTTGTTTACGGTCCAGGCTTAGAGATGGCATACAGTGTTCTATGCCATGGGCTAGAATTTAGTCATGTGACCTCAACCAACTAGAAGGAAAGATGAGAAATAGTAGATTAGCTGTGTAACTAGAGGGAAGAATGAGACAAACAGCTAATTTCTGCCACAAAAGCCTTAAGTTGAATTATAATACTTTAGGGTGGGAAAGCACTAGAGGGTTTTGCATCTATTTATTCTTTTCTGCCCTGGCTGGAAAATGCTTCAATTATATCTTAAATGACATATGTTCTAGGCTACTTTACATTTTCTGTCTCTTGAACCTGGACTTTCCATAATTTGTCTACCTCCAACTTTAAATTTTGGTGTCCAGAAAGATTATATTATTCCAGATATGGTTAGCCAGAAAGAAGCGTAAAGGGACAAACTTTTCCTCATGTCCAAGATTAGGTAACCATGTAGCTCTTACTTTTTATCATTTAATTTATTCACTTAATTGGTAGGTATCATGAATTAGAAAAGTAAATGTTACTCTTTCTTACTCATTGTTATCTTCCCATGTCTAGCATAATACCTGCTACACAGGGAGTATTTAACAATTATTTAATGAATGAAAAAGAGTTTATCAGAATCTTATGAGTTTCCTAAAATTTAATATACAATTTCATATTTTCCATTTCTTATCTTTCTGGGCTGCATTTCAGGTGATTTCTGTTATCAGTTTTCTAATTTAGTTTTTATTCTCTTTAACTGTGCCATTCAGTGGATCATCAATTGAACGTGTTTTTTTTTTTAATTTTAATGTTGTTACTTTTAATTTCTAGAATTAATTTTGCTCAGTTTGCTTTTTGGATTTTGTCCTTCCTCTGTTTCTCTGGGGGCTTCCCTCGTGGCTCAGAAGTAAAGAATCCACCTGCCAATGCAGGAGACACAGGTTCGATCCCTGGGTGGGGAAGATCCCCTAGAGGAGGAAATAGCAACCCACTCCAGTATTCTTGCCTAGGAAATCCCATGGACAGAGGAGCCTGGTGTGTTACAGCCCACGAGGTGGCAAGAGTCAAACACGACTTAGCAACTAAACAATAACAGCAACTATTTCTCTGTTTAAACATCTTTATCTGAAGTCACTCTGAGGATGCTCCAAGTTTGTAGATTCCGGCATTTGAAAGTTCTTGCCTGTATTATCCTCACTGCGCCCGTGCTCTGTCTGTGACTCAGAGGACCACAGGTACTCTGAGCCGGGGATGCCAGTGGGTGTTTTCAGGTGTGCCTCTGTTGAGGCTCTGTCCACCAAATGATTTTCAGATCAGTTTTTATGTTAATGTCTCATTTTAGGTTTTGTTCTCTCTTGAGAATGTCTCATTTTAGAAATTGGGCTACCCGCTTCAGACAGGAGTTTCTAGCTCTTGTTTCTGGTGGATGACTGGGAGTGGAGCCCAAAGCCTTCATTTCCTCCTCACGGTGCTTAACACCATATCCCCCTTGGGCATATATGTGGTCCTTGTGCTTTGCCTGTCCGTTCCCTCCTCACTCTTGGCACCCTTTCTTGCTATTTTATGTTTGACCATGTATTAAAAACATTAAAAGAATACATTCTCCCCAGCGTTTCTATGGGCTTGGAGCAGACACTGGGGTTTCCCACTGTGGTGGATACTGTGATATGTGGCCCAGAAACCTCTTCCCTGAAGGATTTGTTGACCCAGCTGCTGGCAGTGCTGTCTGTGGAGAGTTTTCAGCTGTCAGCTCCTTCAGGGATTGCTTCAGCTGTGGAGAAGCGCCTCGTCAAAGGTCACAGCCTTTCCCCTGGGCAGCCTGTATCCGGTGACGGATTCATGTGGGCGTGTGAAGGCTAGGCCGGCCATCTTGGCCCAGCTCTGCACTATGCTGAAAAGCCATTCTAGTTCTAAAGCCCCCCATACGTCTGGTCAAGGCAGTTATGGACCTGTCTCAGCTTGACTTTTCCCTTTGCTTGGTCCTGCTCCCATCCCTGCCTCTCCACAAGTGTTGATGCTAAGGTTGCTGCTGATTGAGAGCCTGTCCTCTAAACTCCACTTTACTGCCTTCTTCCTGGGACCAACCTGTGATACCATATCCGGCCACTCTATACTGACCAGAAGTCTCATATAGAAGGCCTTTAGAGAATGCTTGTTGTTGATGATGTTAATATAACATCTGCCAAGCCAGTTGCCTCATTCAGCCATACTATGTGATGACTCACTCATTTTTCTAAGATTCAAATTCTTTTCTGAGATTTCTATATTTCAACCCGTCAAGATCTTTTAAAATGTTGATTTCTTTTTCCTATTTGATTTCTTCTTTTTTTTGCTTCTTTGTGACATTTTGCAGTGTGATATGTCTCCCCCCATACCTTCATTTGAATAACTGAGAAAATAATGTATAATAGGAAGGATTAAGAACTTCTGATAAATCCTCCTAGGAGCACAAACCACTATTTAGAGTCTGATTTCAAATAGCTGCAAATCTATAGTATAATCTTTTTTTTTTTTTGCCATCTTACCTAAACCATCTAAACTATTTCTCTGTTTAAACATCTTTATCTGAAGTCACTCTGAGGATGCTCCAAGTTTGTAGATTCCGGCATTTGAAAGTTCTTGCCTGTATTATCCTCACTGCGCCCGTGCTCTGTCTGTGACTCAGCTGACCACAGGTACTCTGAGCCGGGGATGCCAGTGGGTGTTTTCAGGTGTGCCTCTGTTGAGGCTCTGTCCACCAAATGATTTTCAGATCAGTTTTTATGTTAATGTCTCATTTTAGGTTTTGTTCTCTCTTGAGAATGTCTCATTTTAGAAATTGGGCTACCCGCTTCAGACAGGAGTTTCTAGCTCTTGTTTCTGGTGGATGACTGGGAGTGGAGCCCAAAGCCTTCATTTCCTCCTCACGGTGCTTAACACCATATCCCCCTTGGGCATATATGTGGTCCTGTGCTTTGCCTGTCCGTTCCCTCCTCACTCTTGGCACCCTTTCTTGCTATTTTATGTTTGACCATGTATTAAAAACATTAAAAGAATACATTCTCCCCAGCGTTTCTATGGGCTTGGAGCAGACACTGGGGTTTCCCACTGTGGTGGATACTGTGATATGTGGCCCAGAAACCTCTTCCCTGAAGGATTTGTTGACCCAGCTGCTGGCAGTGCTGTCTGTGGAGAGTTTTCAGCTGTCAGCTCCTTCAGGGATTGCTTCAGCTGTGGAGAAGCGCCTCGTCAAAGGTCACAGCCTTTCCCCTGGGCAGCCTGTATCCGGTGACGGATTCATGTGGGCGTGTGAAGGCTAGGCCGGCCATCTTGGCCCAGCTCTGCACTATGCTGAAAAGCCATTCTAGTTCTAAAGCCCCCCATACGTCTGGTCAAGGCAGTTATGGACCTGTCTCAGCTTGACTTTTCCCTTTGCTTGGTCCTGCTCCCATCCCTGCCTCTCCACAAGTGTTGATGCTAAGGTTGCTGCTGATTGAGAGCCTGTCCTCTAAACTCCACTTTACTGCCTTCTTCCTGGGACCAACCTGTGATACCATATCCGGCCACTCTATACTGACCAGAAGTCTCATATAGAAGGCCTTTAGAGAATGCTTGTTGTTGATGATGTTAATATAACATCTGCCAAGCCAGTTGCCTCATTCAGCCATACTATGTGATGACTCACTCATTTTTCTAAGATTCAAATTCTTTTCTGAGATTTCTATATTTCAACCCGTCAAGATCTTTTAAAATGTTGATTTCTTTTTCCTATTTGATTTCTTCTTTTTTTTGCTTCTTTGTGACATTTTGCAGTGTGATATGTCTCCCCCCATACCTTCATTTGAATAACTGAGAAAATAATGTATAATAGGAAGGATTAAGAACTTCTGATAAATCCTCCTAGGAGCACAAACCACTATTTAGAGTCTGATTTCAAATAGCTGCAAATCTATAGTATAATCTTTTTTTTTTTTTTTGCCATCTTACCTAAACCATCTGGAGATGCATGAATAAATAAATGAAATCCAGGTTCACTCTGTATATCTCTCATTTAATAACTTTATGGGGTTCTTAAGAATACTGAAGCATTTTTTCCATTCCCTTCTCCAGTGGAGCACGTTTTGTCAGAACTCTCCACCATGACCCATCCATCTTGGGTAGCCCTACATGGCATTGCTCTTAGTTACATTGAGTTAAGAGAAGGCTGTGATCCATGTGATCAGCTTGGTATTGTAGTTTTCATTCTGTCTGCCTTCTGATGGATATGGATAACAGGCTTGTAAAAGCTTCCTAATGGGAGGGACTAGCTGTAGGGAAATCTGGGTCTTGCTGTGGTGGCAAGACCATGCTTAGCAACTCTTTAATCCACTTCTCTGTTGATGGGTGGGGCTGTGTTCCCTTCCTATAGTTTGGCCAAACTATGGTAGGGGTAATGGAGGTAATGGTGACCTCCTTCTAAAGAACTAATGCCAGCACACCCAGGACTGTTGTACTCAGTGCCCCTGACCCCACGGCAGGCCACAGTCAACCCACACCTCTGCCGGAGACTCCTGGACACTCACAGGCAAATCTGACTCAGTCTCTTGTGGGGTCATTGCTCCTTTCTCCTGGTTCCTGGTATGCACAAGGTTTGATTTGTGCCCTCCAAGAGTGTTCCCCCAGTTTTGTGGAAGTTCTGTAATCAAATCTCACTGGTTTTCAAAGTCAAATTTCCTGGGGCTTCTTAGTCCCTTTCTAGATCCCCAAGTTGGGAAGCTGTTGTGGGCCCTAGGACTTTTGCAACAGTGGGAGAACTTCTTTGATGTAATTGTTCTCCAGTCTGGGATCATCTGCTCAGTGACTTTATGGTGGGGCTAATGGTGACCTTGTCCAAGAGGATTTATGTCACACACTGTGCCTCCCAGGTCTGCTGCAGCCAGAGCCTGTGCCCCCGGCAGGTCACAGTTGACCTGTGCCTCCACAGGAGACACTCAACAATCAAAGGTCTGACCCAGTCTCCTGTGGGATCTCTGGGTCCTGGTGTGCACAAGGTTTTGTTTGAGTCTCTGGGCATCTCTGGCGGGTATGGGGTCTGATTCTAAATGCAATTTTGCCTCCCTTACCATCTTGTTGGGGCATCTCCTTTGCCCTTGGAAGTGAGGTATATGTTTTTTGTGGTTTCCAACATTCTTTTGTCAGTGGTTATTCAGCAGCAAGTTGCAATTTTGGAGTTCTCACAGGAGAAGATAAGCACATGTCCTTCTACTCTGCTATCCTGAGAAGTCAGAACTCTCCTAGGTGTGGACCTATCAGAAGCAGAAGATATTAAGAAGAGGTGGTAGGAATACACAGAAGTATTAAACAAAAAAGATATTAATGACCCATGTAACCATTATGGTATGATCCCTCACCTAGAGACAGATATCCTGGAGTGAGAAGTCAAGTGGGCCTTATGAAGAATCACTACAAATAAAGCTAGTGGAGGTGATGGAATTCCAGTAGAGCTATTTCAAATCCTAAAAGATGTATTGTAATAAACATTGACCTGAATGAGATGATCTGTATGTTTGATACTCTACTAAAAGTGAAGAATTTCTTCATTCAATCTTTAGAGGATAGGAGAGATTGTACTTCATAGGCCCTTATTAATGTTGACAATCAGACTGACTTTGGGCTTTGACCTGAAGGTCAGTGGCTCTGGACTCTCCACTAAGAATGCTATAGATGCTGTAAAAATGCTGCACTCAATATGCCAACAACTTTGGAAAACTCAGCAGGGGCCACAGGACTGGTAAAGGACAATTTTCATTCCAATTCTAAAGCAATGCCAAAAAATGTTCAAATTACCTCACAATTGCACTCATCTCACCTAACAAATGCTCAACATTCTCCAAGCTAGGCTTCAACAGTACGTGAACCAAGAACTTCCAGATGTTCAGGCCAGATTTAGAAAAGGCATAGAAACCAAAGATCAAATTGCCAACATCCCTTGGATCATAGAAAAAGCAGGAAAATTCCAGAAAAATATCTAATTCTGTTTCATTGACTACACTAAAGTCTTTGACTCTGTGGATCACAGCAAACTGTCGAAAATTCTTAAGGGGACTGGAACATCAGACCTCCTTGCCTGCCTCCTGAGAAATGTGTGTGCAGGTCAATAAACAACAGAACTGGACATGGAACAACGGACTGGTTCCAAATTGGGAAAGAAGTACATTAAGGCTGTATATTGTCACCCTGTTTATTTAACTTATATGCAGAGTACATTATGAAAAATGCTGGACTGGATGAAGCACAAGCTGGAATTAAGACTTCTGGCAGAAATATCAATAACCGCAGATATGCAGATGCCACTACTCTTACGGCAGAAAGCAAAGAGGAACTAAAAAGCCTTGTGATGAAGGTGAAAGGGGAGAGTGAAAAAGTTTGCTTAAAATTCAACATTTAAAAAATGAATGAAGATCATGTCATCTGATCCCACCACTTCGTGGCAAATAGAAGGGAAAACAATGGAAATAGTGAGAGATTTTATTTTCTTGGGCTCCAAAGTCACTGCACATGGCAACTGCAGCCATGAAATTAAAAGACACTTGTTTCTTGGAAGAAAAGCTATGACAAACACAGACAGCATATTAAAAAGCAGAGACATTACCTTGCTGACAAAGGTATGTCTATTTGTCAAAGCTATGGCTTTTCCAGTAGTCTTGTATGGATTGAGAGCTGGACCATAAGACAACTGAGTATCAAAGAATGGATACTTTTGAACTGTGGTGTTGGAGAAGACTCTTGAGAGCCCTTTGGACTGCAAGGAGATCAAACCAGTCAATCCTAAAGGAAATCAGTCCTGATTATTCCTTGGAAGCACTGATTCTGAAGCTGAAGCTCCAATATTTTGGCCATCTGATGTGAAGAATTGACTCATTGGAAAAGACCCCGATGCTGGGAAAGGTTGAAGGCAGGAGGAGAAGGGGATGACAGAGGATGAGATGTTTGGATGGCATCACCGCTCTATGGACATGAGTTTGAGCAAGCTCTGGGTGTTGGTAATGGACAGGGAAGACTGGCGTACTGCATTCCATGGGATTGCTAAGAGGTGGACACAGCTGAGCAACTGAACTGAAATGAATAACTTTATGAAACAAATAATTTGACATGTTATTCTTAGTAAACATATATTGGCTCTTGCTGGGACATTTTTTCCCAAATGTTAATAAGTGCTGAACATGTTAGCTGCTGTTATTATGATTATGGAGCTTTACAAAGTCTATTGTCTTCCATTTTGAAAATTGAATGTATATATAACTGTACTTCCCTGGTGGCTCAGACAGTAAAGCGTCTGTCTACAATGCGGGAGACCTGGGTTCGAGCCTTGGGTTGGGAAGATCCCCTGGAGAAGGAAATGGCAATCCACTCCAGGACTATTGCTTGGAAAATCCCATGGACAGAGGAGCGTGGTAGGCTACAGTCCATGGGGTTGCAAAGAGTTGAACACAACTGAGAGACTTCACCACCACAGTGATGAGGAGTCCTATTGGTCTGTTTATTAGTTCTATTTGGGCCTTAAAAATGAGTAAGAGCTGGCAATGTTTTATATCTTTATTTCATGTAAAACATAAGCATATAAACTGAATTTATAATATAAAGTTTAAATTGTGCATAAACAAGAGTGGTTTAAACACAGGAAGAGCTGCTACTTGGGGAGTTGAAATGTCTTTTACTGGAGGCTTTTACCTATCTCTACCTGAAGACCTTCAACAATAAAGTTTAAATACCCATTTTTGACCTAATTTTTATAAAACTGAGAATATCAGTTTAATTCCTTAACACAAAAAAGATATATTTTTAAAGAATTCAATAAACAACATTATTCTAAAGATTGAAACATTAGAAAAAATTTCAATTAAAGATGTATATCACACGATGTATATCCAATTAAAGATGTATTTCACTTGATGTATATCACCATTGATAAAATTTTTTATTCTTTTATTTTTGACAATGCAGCAGAACACAAAGCAGAAACAAGATCTAGCACACAAGAAAGCATGCATGTAATTTTTTGTGAATAGTTTTAATTACAAACCAATGAAATGGGAAGATAATCAACTAAAACTTTCTTACAATGAATAAACTTGGTAGAATGGCTGATTACAATGTAAATACACAAATTCCTACATTCAATTTAAAATTCAATTGCCAGTTTTGAGACATGAAAGAAAAACTACTGCCTTCATAGCTGGAACAACAGAAACATCAATTAAAACAAACCATAAAATTCATTGAATTAAAGCCAACAATAATTGTGTAGAATACGATGAGGATGACTATTATTAAATTTCATGTTGTGCAAAGTGGCTTTAGTTGTGTCTGACTGTTTGTGACCCTATGAACTGTAGCTAGCCAGGCTCCTCTGTCCATAGAATTCTCCAGGCAAGAATACTGGAGTGGGTTGCCTCGCCCTGTTGCCATGCCTTCCTCCAGGGGATCTTCCCAAACCAAGGACTGAACCCATATCTCTTATGTCTCTTGCCCTGGCAGGCGGGTTCTTTACCACTAGCACCACTGTTACTGGGATCCAAAAACAAAATCTGAATAAAAGGAGAGGCACCATATTCTAGATGGTCACATGTATTTTGGAGAAAAATAAATTCTCTCCAAACTGAAGTTACAGGACTATTGCAATAAAAATCCTAATTAGGAATTTTCCAAGAATTTTAAATTTAGTCTAGAAAAAGAAACAGATCACAATAGCAAAGAGCTTAAAAAAAAAAACAGAGGAGAGAAATAACTGGGGTCCTTCTTCTGTAAGATATTTGACTGAGTTCAGCTTGATAAGGGTATAGATAGAAAGTAAATTTGCTCTTCCTCACTGTTGACCCTTCATGCCTGTCTTTGTGGATAATTTCTTTCTCATTCCTCAGATGAAAACATGGGAAGCTTTTAAAAGTTTGCAGTTACTTAAATAAGAACACTCTCTTTTAGTGATGGGACTGCAAGGAGATCCAACTGGTCCATTCTGAAGGAGATCAGCACTGGGTGTTCTTTGGAAGGACTGATGTTGAAGCTGAAACTCCAATACTTTGGTCACCCGACGTAAAGAGCTACTCATTTGAAAAGACCCTGATGCTGGGAGGGATTGGGGGCAGAAGGAGAAGGGGACGGCAGAGGATGAGATGGCTGGATGGCATCACCAACTCTATGGACATGGGTTTGGGTTACTCCGGGAGTTGGTGATGGACAGGGAGGCCTGGCGTGCTGTGATTCATGGGGTCACAAAGAGTTGGACACGACTGAGCGACTGAACTGAACTGAACTGAACTGAATATTCAATGTAGTGTTAAACTAAAATGTTAAATTTCATTGAAAATGATATCTTCTCTCTCAGCTAGGGCCCGAAAGCTATCATACTAGCAGCAAAGAAGGCCATGGACTTCCTGACTGTTAGGGATCCTGTTTCTTTACTCTGGTTTACTGCAGGCTCTGGGCCTTCCAGGAGTGAAGAGAGAGATAGAGGAGAGAGGAGGCACGGGAAAGGTCTTGGTGGCTGCACAGCTGTTTTGGTGTGCTGATTCTCTGTCTCTACTGCGATTCCTCCTTTCAGGGGGGCTCTCAGGTGGTAGGTACTTCCCACGCACCGGGGGTTTCCTCTGTGAGCCACTCCTAATTCTCCCATCAGCTCCTGCGCATCTGGCTGCCTGCCCTTCCACCAGTGACACCACCTCGCCAAGGGCGCATCTTGAGCAGGAGTCTGGATACCTTCCAGCGACCCCCATCTGACTGATGAACTTCACTGGCAAGTAGTGGGTAGTGTGGTCAAGCTGAGGAGTGTCCCCTGTCTTCTGTCTCATCAGCCATCTTCGAAGCAGCTTTTCATAACCTGTGTCCTGAACTTCAAGAGACACCGTCAGACTCTCTGAGCAGTATTCAGGGAACTCTCACTTAGATAAATGTGAGAAAGCATTTTCTGTCCCTCCCCTTGCACAGAGGTGGTGGGATGAGAAGCACAAAGTGTCTTGACAACTCTCTTAAGAGAATCCTTCCTCTGGGCTTTAAAATCTTCAGTACTTTTTATGCCCTTGAACCAGGTAAAACTAAAGTCTTAGAGTCAATTTAAACTGGTTGTGACAGACAGACTTGAAGGTGGGTCCAGGACTCCTGGTTCCTCATGTCCATGCTTTCTGTAGTCCTCTTCTGAACAGGGAAAACAATCATCAAAGGCCATTTATTCACCATGCACAAAGGAATAAATGTAAATGATCACTAAATGTAAAAATATATGTATAAAATCAAAATGAGGTATTAATTTCCAGAAACAAATTATACTTTAAAAAATAAAATGTTAGCAAAAATGACAATTTACTGATTAAGTGCAGTGAGACACATATCACCATAACCAATGGTGGAAATGTAAAGTATTACCAATATAAGCACTTTCATAATAACTACTAAGAAAGTTAATACAATTCATACCTTTTGGCCAAATAGTAATACTTTTGGGAATCTATCTTAAAGAAATCTTAAAAATGAGCATTATTTAAAAACATTTCCTAGCAGCATTGTTTAATCTAGCTAAAAATTAGGA
>SJYC01009784.1:0-22923 GCA_006408675.1 Madoqua kirkii
CTGGGAGATGGTGATGGACAGGGAGGTCTGGCGTGCTGTGATTCATGGGGTCGCAGAGTTGGACATGACTGAGCACTGAACTGAACTGAACTAAACTGAATAAAAGCAAAGGCAGCTTAAAATCTTTTTAAGGGAGCTTCATAAATCTTTTTTTTAATTTAATAGATAGTTTTTAAAGGTCTAACATCTACATGAAAGATATGTATGCTTTGTCCCAGCCCTCTGCTCCAGCTATTGTTAAAGATAGGACAGAACTGATATTTGCTTATTTAAGATCAATAACAGTTCATCTCCGTACTTCAAGCTATTTTTACATCTTTTCATAAGTATAGTAAATAGAATTCTTGGCAAAAAGAAGTAGTCTTCAAAATTTCAAATGTATCTGGCTGAACTACTTATGAAAAATTTTCATGACATGACTGAGCACTGAACTGAACTGAACTAAACTGAATAAAAGCAAAGGCAGCTTAAAATCTTTTTAAGGGAGCTTCATAAATCTTTTTTTTAATTTAATAGATAGTTTTTAAAGGTCTAACATCTACATGAAAGATACGTATGCTTTGTCCCAGCCCTCTGCTCCAGCTATTGTTAAAGATAGGACAGAACTGATATTTGCTTATTTAAGATCAATAACAGTTCATCTCCGTACTTCAAGCTATTTTTACATCTTTTCATAAGTATAGTAAATAGAATTCTTGGCAAAAAGAAGTAGTCTTCAAAATTTCAAATGTATCTGGCTGAACTACTTATGAAAAATTTTCATTGCTTACATTTTGGTGGACTGATTAATCAAACTGAAATATACTTATATACCTAAAAAGCACAATAAAAAATGAAAATAATTTATTCATAATATCTTATCTATAGATAATCTCCAGTCACAGAAATACTTACTAGTTTACGATTTCTAATTCTATTGAGTTTCAATTTGAACAAATGTTCAATCACTTAAACAAAAACAGTAAAGCTGAAAAAATGATTCAAAAGGACAAAGGAAGTAATAGAAACTTTCTTTCTCTAGATGTTTCTAAAAAGACTCCACTTAAAGATGAAGTAAGTCCTTTTTCAGAAACTGAGAGCTGAGATGACAAGGACATATTCAGATGGACAGATGTTCTTCAGAGCTACCAGAGGATAGAATAATCTAGAAGTTCCCCTGGGTGGAAAGGAATTTCAGGGGAATTTCATGGGTTTCCTGGAAGAGTAGGAAAAACAGGAGATTCTCCTCTTTATCTGTCCCCATGAATGACTTAGATGCCCACAGGTGGAAAAGAAACCTGGCTAGCTGCTCCAGATTCAAGTGGGAGAGATGGGTGCAAAGGATGCAAATTTCCAAGAGCATTTAGTATCCTTTTCTCTCGGCTCAACTTTTTTCCCTTATTTTTCTTTTTAACATTTTATTTTATATTGGTGTATAGTTGATTAACAATGTTGTGTTAGTTTCAGATGTACAGCAAAGTGATTCGATTATATGTATACATGTATCTATTCTTTTTCAAATTCTTTTCCCCATTTAGGTTGTTACACAATATTGAGCAGAATTCCTTGTGCTGTATAGTAGGTCTTTGTTGGCAATGTGTACATGTTCCTCCCCCAAACCCTACTATCTCCCCCCACCACACCTCTGGTAACCACAAATCCAATTTCTAAGTCTGTGAGTCTGTTCTTGCTTTGTAAAGAAGTTCATTTTATAAATTCTTTAGACTCTACATATAAGCAATATCACCTGATATTTTTTTCTTCGTCTGACTTCATTCCATATGACAGTCACTAGGTTCATCCTTGTTGCTGCTAATGACATTATTTCATCCTATTTAATGACTGAGTAATATTCCATTGTATCTTTTGAGGTGTTGGACCCTATGCTCCATCAAAAGGTGGCATATTAAATAAAATGTGTATTAGGCCAGTCCTGAAAGAGCAAAGTTGTGAGCAGTAAGATACTCTCTATCTTACCCATCTGGAGGAAGAACTGTTGCTGTTTTTCAGTTGCTAACTCATGTCTGACTCTTTGTGATCCCCTGGGCTTCAGCACACCAGACTTCTCTATCCTTCACCGTTTCCTGGGGTTTGCTCAAATTAATGTTCACTGAGTCGGTGGTTATGTAACCATATCATCCTCTGCTGCTCCCTTTGCCTTAAACTTTCCCAGCCTCAGAATCTTTTCCAATGAATTGGCTTTTCCCATCCAGTGGCCAAAGTACTGGACAGAGTTTCAGCATCAGTCCTTCCAATGAATATTCAAAGTTGATTTTCTTTAGGATTGACTGGTTTGATCAAGCTTTCATCAAAGGGACTGGTTTGATCCAAGGGACCTAAAGAGTCTCCTCCAGTACCACAATTTGAAAACATCAGTTCTTCAGTGCTCAGCCTTCTTTATGGTCCAACTTTCACATCAGTACATGGTTACTGGAAAAGACATAGCTTTAACTAACCAGACCTTTGTTTTTCAAAAGGCACAGAAATCTTTGTATCTCTTCTGCTAGCATTGTTTTAACTGCCATAGGTATCCAGCTTCTCAGGGCATGACTAGTGTTTTTGTCTCCTGGGACACTTCTCCTCTATCTCTAAGCTATCTTTTCTCCACCTGCGATAGTTCTTTTCCTTTCCTTGCTATGGTCCAGTCATTATTTTAAATTTAAGTTTTTGAAGCTACTTTTCAGTCTTTGCTTCTTTTGATTCTCAAGACACATTTTTCTTCTATATAGTTTTGATATCTTCTTTCAGTGTTTTCTTTTATCTTCATCAGGTTGAATGTATGTTTTGTTATTTTCTTCTTTAAGAGTTCATAGGAAAACAGCTCAGGGGCATACTTTGTTCAAAGCCATTTTTTGACTGAACAGTGGTGATGGTCTCCAATTTCTGATTCACATTTTGTCCAGCTCCCAGTGATGATTATCTTGCTGTATCTGCCAACTGAACAAGCAATCAAAAAGATTCACTTGATATGTAAAATTCAATTTTAGCCATTTCAGATGAACTGAAGTTGTTTTCTTACGAAGAATATTTTTTACAAGTGTTAGAATATTAACTATTTTTGCTTGCTTGTTCATTTCATGAATTCTTGTTTTCCCTGCTTCTTCTTCTTATGAAAATAGTTTTGTTTTTGAAACTTGAGAACTTTCATGAATAACTTTCTCCCATGCTATCTTTTGTTGTTCTTTATTCTTCTAACAGAACTTTAGAGTTGTTTGGTTTCAGTCACATGGGATTGGAAGGACTCATCCATTTTCTAGTTAGTATTCTTCCTGTAAAAGCTCTTTCCATACATTGTTTGGAAAATTTAGATTTCACTCAGTTCTTTTTCTAGAAAGTCTATTTAATCTCTAAGTGGGACCTATTCAGTTTTCTATTTGCCTCAAGGCTTAATATTCAGACAGCTTACTCTCAAGGATGACCTCCATCAAAAACAATTCCAGTCCTTCAGCCTTTCTTGTCAGAGTGATATGGGTTGATTAGAAATTTTAAATTGTATTAATCAGGCAGAAATGACTAGAACTCAGAAAAGTGGAAGAGCATTGGGTCAGATGTCAGTGTCTTAGTTATCTGTCTTCTACTTGACTACGTGACTTTGAATAAGTTTCTTCAATTACTTTTTCATCCTTTACAAATGAGGATGCTTGATTCAGTTTGTTGTTATTCAGTTTCTCAGTCATGTCCAACTCTTTGCAACCTCATGGACTGTAGCATGCCAGGCTTCTCTGTCCTTCACCATCTCCTGGAGTTTGCTCAAACTCATGTCTATCGAATCAGTGATGCCATCCAATCATCTCATCCTCTGTCATCCCCTTCTCCTCCTGCCTTCAATCTTTCCCAGCATCAGGGTCTTTTCCAGTGAGTCAGTTTGCATCAGATGGCCAAAGTATTAGAGCTTCAATTTCAGCATCAGTCCTTCCAGTAAATATTTAGGGTTAATTTTCTTTAATATTGACTGATTTGATTTCCTTATTGTCCAAGGGACTCTCAAGAGTCTTCTCCAACACCACAGTTCAAACGCATAAATTCTAAGGCCCTCAGCCATTTTTTATTGTCAAGTTCTTGCACCCATACATGACAACTGGAAAAACCATAGCTTTGACTAGATGGAATTTTTTTGGCAAAGTAATCTCTCTTCTTTTTAATATGCTGTCTAGATGTATCATAGCTTTTCTTCTAAAGAGCCAGTGTCTTTCAATTTCATAGTTACAGTCATCATCCACAGTGATTTTGGAGCACAAGAAAATAAAGTCTGTCACTATTTCCATTGTTTCCCAATCTATTTGCCATGAAATGATGGAGCAGATGCCATGATCTTAGTTTTTTGAAGGCTGAGGTTAAACCATTTTTTCACTCTCCTCTTTCACATTCATCAAGAGACTCTTTAATTCCTCTTTGCTTTCTGCCATAAGGGTGGTGTCGTCTGTATGTCTGAGGTTATAGATATTTCCCCCAGCAATCTTAACTCCAGATTGTGCTTTATGCAGCCTGACATATCTCATGATGTACTCTGCATATAAGCTAAATACCAGAGTGACAATGTACAACCTTGAAATATTCCTTTCCTAGTTTTGAAGCAGTCCACTGTTGCATGTCTGGTTCTAACTGTTGGTTCTTGATCTGCATACAGATTTCTCAGGAGGCAGGTAAGGTGGTCTAGTAGTCCCATCTCTTTAAGAATTATCATGATAATCATAAAAGTGTTTGAAAGAAACTTCATTAGTGGCCCAGTGGTTGAAAATCCGTGTTTCCAATGCAGATGGCCTGGGTTTGATCCCTGGTCAGGGAACTTGATCTTGCGTGCCACAAGAAGGATGTTATGCAGCCTTTAAAATGTTTGCTGCTGCTGCTGCTAAGTTGCGTCAGTCGTGTCCAACTCTGTGCAAAGCAAAAATACCCATTTTGTATTATGTCTTACTTCAGAATTTTCTATGCAGAAAATGCTTGGTAAAATGTGAATTTATTTGATAATAACATATTCAGTCACAGAAAATTAACCAAACTGATCACATGGAACACAGTCTTGTCCAACAATGAAACTATAAACCATGCCATGTAAAGGCTTGGGAGCTGGGCCACCCAAGACAGGTTAGGGTGGAGAGTTCTGACAAAACATGAACCACTGGAGAAGGAAATGACAAGCCACATCAGTATTCTTGCCTTAAGAACCCTATGAATGGTATCAAAAGGCAAAAATACAGGACACTGAAAGATGAACTCAGGTTGGTAGGTGCCCAATATGCTACTGGAGATCAGTGGAGAAATAACTCCAGAAAGAATGACGAGACAGAGCCAAAGCAAAAACAACACCTACAACATCTACAAAAGTGACTGCTGATGAAAGTAAAATACGGTGCTGTAAAGAGCAATATTGCATAAGAACCTGCAATGTTAGATCCATGAATCAAGGTAAATTGGACATTGTCAAGCATGTGGTCCCATCAATTCATGGGAAATAGATGGGGAAACAGTGGAAACAGTGTCAGACTTTATTTTGGGGGGCTCCAAAATCACTGCAGATGGTGACTGTAGCCATGAAATTAAAACACACTTACTCCTTGGAAGAAAAGTTATGACCAACCTAGACAGCACATTGAAAAGCAGAGACATTACTTTGCCAACAAAGGTCCGTCTAGTCAAGCCTATGGTTTTTCCAGTGGTCATGTATGGATGTGAGAGTTGGACTGTGAAGAAGGCTGAGCACTGAAGAATTGATGCTTTTGAACTGTGGTGTTGGAGAAGACTCTTGAGAGTTCCTTGGACTGCAAGGTGATCCAACCAGTCCATTCTGAAGGAGATCAGCCCTGGGATTTCTTTGGAAGGAATGATGCTGAAACTGAAACCCCAGTACTTTGGCCACCTCACGTAAAGAGTTGACTCATTGGAAAAGACTCTGATGCTGGGAAGGATAGGGAGCAGGAGGAGAAGGGGACAACAGTAGATGAGATGGCTGGATGGCATCACTGACTTGATGGGTGTGAGTCTGAGTGAACTCTGGAAGTTGGTGATGGACAAGGGAGGCCTGGTGTGCTGCGATTCATGGGGTCGCAAAGAGTAAGACACAACTGAACAACTGAACTGAACTGAACTGAAATAGGTGATGGCAAGAGTGAACATCTACATGTCAGGAATCAGTGAACTAAAATGGGTTGGAATGGGTGAATTTAACCCAGACAACCATTGTATCTACTACTGTGGGCAATAATCCCTTAGAAGAAATGAAGTAGCCATCATAGTCAACCAAAGAGTCCAAAATGAAGTACTTGGATGCAATCTCAAAAATGAGAGAATGATCTCTGTTCATTTCCAAAGCAAACCATTCAATATCACAGTTATCCATGTCTATGCCTTAATCAGTATTGCTGAAGAAACTGAAGTTGAATGGTTCTATGAAGACCTACAAGACCTTTTAGAACTAACACCCAAAAAAGATGTCTTTCATTATAGGGGACTGGAATGCAAAGTAGGAAGTTAAGAGATACCTGGAGTAACAGGCAAATTTGGCTTTGGAGTACAGAATGAAGCAAGGAAAAGGCTAATCAAGTTTTGACAAGAGAATGCACTGGTTATAGCAAACACCCTCTTTAAACAACACAAGAGAAGACTCTACACATGGACATCTCCAGATGGTCAATACTGAAATCAGATTGATTATATTCTTTGCAGCCAAAGATGGAAAAGCTCTATACAGTCAGCAAAAATAAGACTGGGAGCTGACTGTGGCTCAGATCATGAACTGCTTACTGACAAATTCAGACTTAAATTGAAGAAAGTCAGGAAAACCAACAGACCATTCAGGTATGACCGAAATCAAATCCCTTATAATTATACAGTGGAGGTGATAAATAGATTGAAGGGATTAGGTCTGATAGAGTGCCTGAAGAACTATGGACAGAGATTTGTGACTTAATACAGGAGGCAGGGATCAAGACCATCCCAAAGAAAAGAAATGCAAAAAGGCCAAGTGGTATCTGAGGAAGCTTTACAAATAACTGAGAAAAGATGAGAAGCAAAAGGGAAGGAGAAAAGGAAAGATATACCCATTTGAATGCCAAGTTCCAAAGAATAGTAAGGAGAGATAAGAAAGCCTTCCTCAGTGATAAATGCAAAGAAATAGAAGAAATGAATAGAATGGGAAAGACTAGAGATGTCTTCAAGAAAATCAGAGATACCATGGGAACATTTCATGCAAATATGTGCACAATAAAGGACAGAAATGATATGGACCTAACAGAAGCAGAAGATATTAAGAAGAGGTCAAGAGTACACAAAAGAACTATACAAAAAAGATCTTGTATAGTTATCACACCAGATAACACGATGGTGTGATCACTCACCTAGAGTCAGACATCCTGGAATGTGAAGTCAAATGGGCCTTAGGAAGCATCACTACAAACAAAGTTAGTGGAGGTGATGGAATTCCAAGCGAGCTATTTCAAATCCTAAAAGATGATGCTGTGTTAGAATTGCGCTCAATATGCCAGTGAATTTAAAAAACTCAGCAGTGGCTACAGGACTGGAAAAAGTCAGTTTTCATTCAAACCCCAAAGAAAGGTACATTCTTTAATGTTCAAACTACCCCACAATTGTACTTATCTTACACACTAGCAAGGTAATGCTCAAAATTCTCTAAGCCAGGCTTCTACAGTACGTGATCTGTGAACTTACAGATGTTCAAATTGGATTTAGAAATGGCTTCCCTGGTGACTTAGATGGTAAAGAGTCTGCCTGCAGTGTGAGATACCCAGGTTCGATCCCTGGTTCGGGAAGATCCCTCGGAAAAGGAAACAGTAACCCATTCCACTATTATTGCCGGGAACATCCTATGAACAGAGGAGCCTGGTGGGCTGCAGTCCATAGGGTTGCAAAGAGTCAAACAGGACTGAACGACTTCATTTTCACTTTCAGAAGGCATTATGATTCCAACATCAGGAAACTCTGTTAAAAAAATTTATAAGCTTCTAAGGTGCCGTAGTGAAGTATCACAGACCAGTGACTTAAAGAAGAAAAATTTCCTTACAGTTCTGGAGACCAAAGGTCCAAGATCAAGGTTTCAGCTGAATTAAATTCTTTTGATGCCTCTCTCCTTGGTTTATAGATGATCTTCTTTGTTACAGAGTCCAAGCTCATACTGCTCACTGTGTGAAAGGCCAATAACTCGAGATGCAGTTGTTGGGGCAAGGAATAGCTACTTTCTTTGGAAAATCAGCAGACCCAGAAGATGGCAGACGAATGTCCCAAAGAACCATCTTACCTGAGTTAATATTCAGCCTTCTTTTATACTAAAAAGGGAGGGAGTGTGGCTGGTTGTTATAAACTTCTTGGTGCCAGAATCCTTTGTTCTTGAAGCTGTCCAAATAGGTCAGGTCACAATGTTCTCATAAATTTCCAACAAGAAAAATGTTATTCTCTGTTCTGTAACCTTTTGTCTCTATGTGAATGGAAAAGTGTTATACCTTTAAAGGTCAGAGACTTGAGAATGGGCTAGCCTGTATATTTCAGGCTCTAGGCAACATTCTTTTAAAAAAGTACAGAATCAGTATGACTAAGCAAAAGTGACAGAGCCAATGGTTAGAGTTAAAGGAATAGATCCAACATGGAGTCAGTTTTGTTCTTATCTCTCTTTATGTGGTCTGTGTCCTAATCTCTTTTTTTAAGGATGCTAGTCAGACTGAGGCCCTCTGATATGACCCCATTTACCTTAATTTCATCTTGAAAGAGTCTGTCTCCAGAGACAGTCACATTCTCAGGCACTGAGGGTTAGGACCTCAACATACGAACTTGTGAGGGATGTGGTTCTACATGTAACAGGAAAACTCATTCATTCAGATTGACTGGAACCTGAATCTCTGTGGCTAGCTCACACAGGTTGGAGGCTTGTAAACTGTCCTGCCTGGTAAGAAAGATGTGATTTTTACCTTCTTTCAAAGGCAGAAGAACCAGAGATCAAATTGCCAACATCTGCTGGATCATGGAAAAAGCAAGAGAGTTCCAGAAAAACATCTATTTCTACTTTGTTGACTATAGCATAGCCTTTGACTGTGTAGATCACAATAAACTGGAAAATTCTGAAAGAGATGAGAATACCAGACCACTTGATCTGCCTCTTGAGAAACCTATATACAGGTCAGGAAACAACAGTTAGAACTGGACATGGAACAACAGACTGGTTCCAAATAGGAAAAGGAGTACGTCAAGGCTGTATATTGTAACCCTGTTTACTTAACTTATATGCAGAGTACATCATGAGAAACGCTGGGCTGGAAGAAGCACAAGCTGGGATCAAGATTGCTGGGAGAAAAATCAGTAACCTCAGATATGTAGATGACACCACTCTTATGGCAGAAAGTGAAGAGGAGCTAAAAAGCCTCTTATGAAAGTGAAAGAGGAGAGTGAAAAAGTTGGCTTAAAAATCAGCGTTCAGAAAATGAAGATCATGGCATCTGGTCCCATCCCTTCATGGGAAATAGATGGGGAAACAGTCTCAGACTTTATTTTTTGGGGCTCCAAAATCACTGCAGATGGTGACTGCAGCCATGAAATTAAAAGACACTTACTCCTTGGAAGGAAAGTTACGACCAACTTAGATAGCATATTCAGAAGCAGAGACATTCCTTTGCCAGCAAAGGTCCATCTAGTCGAGGCTATGGTTTTTCCAGTGGTCATGTATGGATATGAGAGTTGAACTGTAAAGAAAGGTGATCACCAAAGAATTGATGTTTTTGAACTGTGGTGTTGGAGAAGACTCTTGAGAGTCCCTTGGACTACAAGGAGATCCAACTAGTCTATTTTAAAGGAGATCAGTCCTCGGTGTTCAATGGAAGGACTGATGCTAAAGCTGAAGCTCCAATACTTTGGCCACCTCATACGAAGAGTTGACTCACTGGAAAAGACTCTGATGCTGGGGGGCAGCGGTGTGCATTGGCGTCAGGAGGAGAAGGGGACGGCAGAGGATGAGATGGCTGGATGGTATCACCAACTCTATGGGCATGAGTTTGAGTGAACTCCGGGAGTTGGTGATGGACAGGGAGGTCAGGTGTGCTGCGATTCATGGGGTCGTAAAGAGTCAGACACGACTGAGCGACTAAACTGAACTGAACTGAAATATCCTTTTACATATCCTTTGTTGAAAATTTTTCGATTAAGGAAAAGCAAAGTGACTATTTGCCTGAAAGTCCAATTCTGGATCCAAAGCACAAATGTTATAGCCAACATGGGATTTAAAGACTTGTCTAAATCTCCCTGTCTTTTGAGACTCAATGCAAACACTGCTTCCCCTGTAAGCCTATCCACATCTTACCTGGGTGGAGGGCCATTTTTTTTAATCTCTGAACTCCTATGACTCTTCATTTATGCTTCTCATTGAGTCTATCTCATTTGGATTTCTGTGTCTTGCAGCTCTAAAATAAGCTCAAGAACACCTCCACCTTGCTTCTGTTATTCCCTTGAAGCCAGAAGTTTTACTTTCCATTACCTGACTCACGGTGCACATCAATATGCGGTAAAAAAATGAGTGTGGCTTATTGCTAAATTCTTTATGGAACATGGAAACTTGTTGACTTAGATTCTCTTTCTAGCCTCATTACTATCTTTCTTCTTGTGTTAAGTCTAGATAATGTTGATTCTTCCTGAAATATTTGCTCCCAGAGGAGACACTACAGTACTCACACTAGGTACTAAGTATGGAGCCACAGACTCTAAGGCAAGATTGCCCAATGATGAAATAAATTATAAGAGAGATCTTTAAAGTTTCCTATCCTTTGAGGAGACTACGGATTATTCAAATAGGAGGAAAGCAGACAGAAAGCACAGTGTGGCAGAATTTTCACCAAATCTGAATAGTTTTCTACACATATCACAGTGAATTCTGTTCTTTGACAAAACAAAAACAAACCTAAAGGAAACGCAGGACATTGTACCCTTGCTGTTTCTTCTGAGTCACAGTGATTTTCAGTCTGTGGGTGGAGGACTCCTGCTGGGGATGGGTATGGGAAAGAAAATTCTTGAAAAGGCCTCCATGATTATAAAGCTTTCTGAGGAATGTTGAAGACACTTTAGACAGAACAAAAGAGAGATGCTTCACATGTATGTGTGTTGCCATTTTCATGGGCAAATAAATATATGGCTATAATTAATTAAAATTTCTCTAAAAAGTCTTACTGAATTATTAGTGGATTTCTATAATTACAAATATTTTTCTCAGCTGCATGATATAGACATTGAGTAATCTGGAGAGTTCTAGAAAGTATTGTAAGCTAAAAAGAAGGATCCTCTTAAATGAAGAGTTTGAGAGTCAACTACTCTGGATATAAATGCTTGTTCTTCATGCAAAAATAAAAATTTCTGCTATAAGAAGTGACGTTAGCAGTTAGTGAGATCTTTAAAGTATTGTTTTCATTGTTTTGGTTCAGTTTTGATGACACTTTGTTTTCAGTGTAATTCCCTAGGATGGCTCTAAGGTAAGGCTGGGAGCCAGCAGTTTGTTTATCTTTCAGCCAGAGGGGAGAAACTCCAGGATTCCTCTACAGGACACATGAGGACTAGTGCAGAGTGCAGACAAAACAGGATATTACTTTCTGATTTAGTTACATGTGAGAATTTCCCAAAGGGCTCTCGTGTTGCTTCTCCTAAATAATCTGCATGGCAAAGTGGCCCCAGACCTGCCCTGTGACCCCTTTGCATATTAGTGTGAATGAGTGTTTCCAAAAAGAAGTGATTCACAAAGGAGGATTTACCAAAAAATAGAGAAAATGTTAGAAGGAGCAATGATGAAAGCACATGTTTATGAAAGGCATTTTAAGCATGAGTTTGAGTGGAGATATGTATGCTATAGACATTTACAAAGACTCAAACATCTGTTCTGATGAGGGAGGAGTATGATCAAGCTGAGAGAGAGAGAGAAATAAATATTACTGGCTTTCAAATGCATTGTCAGTATTTTTGGCACCAAGAAATGGCAACCCACTCCAGTGTTCTTGCCTGGAGAATCCCAGGGACAGGGGAGCCTGGTGGGCTGCCGTCTATGGGGTCTCACAGAGTCGGACACGACTGAATCGACCTAGTAGTTACCTTCCTTACCATGTTGAACTGGACTAATATATATGAAACTTTGTATTTCCTGAACAAATTCTATAGGAAAGTTGGGTGAGGAGTGGTGGGGACCAGTCTAGGCTAATCCACACCAATGTCCTTTCCCAAGGGTCCAGGCATAGCAGTGGCTCCATCCCTTTGCCCTTCCTCCTTTACAGGTTCCTTGATCCATTACCTCCATCTAAGCCTTAAAAAGCAGAGACATCATTTTGCCAAAAAAGTCCATATGTCAAAGTTATCATTTTTCCAGTAGTCATGTATGGATGTAAGAGTTGGACCATAAAGAAGGCTGAGTGCTATAGAATTGATGCTTTTGAAATGTGGTGCTAGAAGAGACTCTTGAGAGTTTCTTGGACTGCAAGAAAATAAAACGAGTCAATCCCAAAGGAAATCAAGCCTGACTATTCATTGGAAGGATTGATGTTGCAGCTGAAGATCCAATACTTCGGCCACCTCATGTGAGGAGCCGACTCATTGGAAAAGACCCTGATGTCTGGGAAAGATTGAGGGCAGGAGGAGAATGGGATGACAGAAGATGAGATGGTCAGATGGCATCACTGACTCAATGGACATGAATTTCAGCAAACTCTGGGGGATAGTGAAGGACAGGGAAGCATGATATGCTACAGTCCATGGGGTTGCAAAAAGTTGGGCATGACTGAGTGACCGAACAATAGTAACAAAGCCTGCCCTCAGGAAGGGCCATGGAGGAGCCAGTTACAATTTGGATGCCTTCCTTTGGTCATAAGATAGAATTCAGGTCTCTTCTGTCCCAGACTAAGTTTATGGGTCCTTCCTTTGTCCCAGCCACTCATGCATCTCAGGCTGCAACCACATCGCAGTTTTCATCTGTTCACTGAACCCGATTGGCTTGTTCACAAGCCCTTAAATATGGAGCTTTGCCTGAAATGTCTTTCTTTAGCTGACAATGTTTTTATTCTTGAAGGGAAACCTTCCTGAGAAGCCATCCCTGATTCCTCAATCACACAAAGTGCTTGACATATAGTAAACAATAAATGACAGCTTTTATTATTATTAGGTAATTACTCTTTGGCACCTCTGGATTCCCATAGCCCTTTGTCTCTATCTGTTAGAGGTCCTGGGTTCCAGTGCTGTTGTTTGTGTATAGTCCATTTTGTACATCTAGTGTCCCGCATAGTACCTGACACAAGATTTGTTACATGAATCAGGCCAACTCAGGTCCATGGAAGAGCCATTGATTAACATATTAAGAAGATGAGATATAGCAACAGGGAAAAGTGGAGGCTAGGGAGAGAGCTCCCAGCCTAGAAGAGCTGCATCTATTCCACCCTAGGCAATTGCTGTTATGCAGAAATATTTAGATTAAGAAAAAGAAAAGAAATTATAAACCTGAATTTTGATATGTACTCTCTGAATTTTAAAATCTTGGCAACTAATATGTATTTTCAAAACCACTGTGTGAGCCAAATGCAACATGTTTGAGCACTGCCAGTTTCCATGGTTTAGAGACTAGAGGAGGCAAATGAATGATGACTGGTTTCTAGATGATGTTCTATTTCTCCCAGAGCGGGATAACCCCTGCAGGTCTTTGTGCCACCAGTAGGAAGAGGAGTGCTTCCCTTTCCATTCACCAGAGCACACCATGATCTTCCATTTCCAGTGTCTTTCTAGGTTTTCAAACTACTGACAGGCTGCCTGCCACAGAAATTGCTGCCTGTGTTAAGGACTGACTGTTAATGCTGTTCAAAATCAGGCTGGAATCCTTGAATGGGCATCTCTGTCTGAGTGTGGGCAGCACCACCTTAGAGCAGGAAGTGAAGACAGGGGGAACCTGATTAGAAAGAAGAGGTTGATCCCACCTTCAGATGGGGAAAGAGCATGTGGTTGATAATTGGGGGACTCAGATTTCAGTTCTGAAAGTTATTGGAATTGTCTGAGTGGATGTAGGTCCTTTATTTGTGTGTTCCTTAGTAATTCTTCAAACAACTCTGCAAGTCAGGTATTTTTATCTTTATTCCATTGATAAGGATACAGAGCTCAGAGAGAACAGTCACTTAATATCACACAGGTAGAAAATGCAGGACTGGGAACTGAATCTTGTCTTTATGCCTCCAAAATCTTTGATTTTGATCCCTTTTTTACGATGTCCCTAGCAGCACTGGTGTGATTTAACCTGGGAGGAGAGATAAAGAACAGTGTCTTTCTCACTTTTCCTCCTACCTATATGGGTTAAGTAACCATACAGGGAAGGAGCAATTCCTCTGATCCTGGTTACCTGATTCCACAGCTCCAGCAGCTCTAACAGGCAAGGAAGAGAGGGACAGGTTTATGATGATGAATAGGCTCAGGTTTTATGAAAACTGCAGACAATGCTGTATAAACAGTGCCAAGAAGAGAATGTTCAAGAAAGCACTTTGCTTATGAGACAGCTTGTCAACTCCAGGAATGCCTTAGCACAGGAGGCCAGGAAAGGAGAGGCTGAGAAACATTTTTCTCTGCAGGATTTTAAACAGAATAGTTTCTACTTGGCAAGAGTCAGGTGTGGATGTTTCTAGAGTTGGAAGCTAGATTCAATTATTTCAAAATCCTTAGAAATCACATAATTTAGCAATAATTAAAAAAAAATCACATTTGAAAACTGAGGACCAGAGTAGTTTTAATTTGCCAGCAGGTTGATTACAGAGCTGAGCCCTGCAGCCTCCTGTTAAAACTTGCTTTCTGTCGTAACACCCTCTCCCTGTGAATCTTCCAGATACAAATGGCCAGTGATTGCAACAGACTGCTTCTTGCTGCAGCCAAGCAAACATGAGACGTGTGATGACCACAAATGGTCAGCTCCACTGGGGAGCATACCTAATAAGAAGACTCACCCAAAATAAACAAAACACAATAGGATTTGGGAACCCTAAATGTCACGGCAAAGCAAATTCCAACCACTTGTAACTTTATGAGATGTCATAATTAAAAATAAAAATGTAATCCTGGGCATCCACCCTTAGGAAAAGATTTCATGGTCTCTTGTGCTGTGACAGGCCATTAGTTAGGGTAATTAGGCCGTGCATGCATCTCTCCTTGCCTTGCCTTCTCATGGCAGGCAGGGTTGCGGTTGGAAGTGGTTCTGGGGACTCCAAGCCCTGAGACGTGTTCATGCCAGGAGGGGAGGGTGGGCAGCCCCCTGGCACTAATGAGAGAGGGTCCTTGGCCCATCTCCAAGTGCTTCAGGCTGCAGTCAGCAAGGCTCACTAGTTAACCCTGACAGGCGATGAGTCATCCTTCCAACTTGAATGAGGCTCATTATTCACAACGAGGTGCCAGAGTGCCAGCTGGCAAGGCTGGAAATAAATATATCCAAGTGTTGTCAGCAATGTCATCTCAACTCCTACTCTGAAAAATTTCAGATGCGCCCCACCTCCTTGCTGCTGGTAAGCTCTGTGTAGCGTAAAGTAGAAGGCTTGGCTTGGCTCTTTGAGAAAAGAAGTGGAGGTGGTGGTACCCATTCTGTGGGCTGGGAGGTCTGGAGACATAGTGTAAAGGAAAGCATCTACCCAGCAGAGCACCTGCCTAGCCCCAGAGTGCAGAGAACCACAGCTTGCTCTGGAACAATAACCACAGGTCTTTGATGCTTAGATGGGCTTGGGTTTGAATTGGTGTCACTGTATTTGGACATCTTGCTTTAACTTCATTTTCCTCATCTGCAAAATGAACAGAGTAATAATAGCTTACTATCCACCTTGAAGGACAGCTGAGACTATCAGAGACCATGAGGTGCCCAGCACAGGGTCTGTGTATCATAGGACATCAAATACTGATGATTACTCATCTAGATGCTACTCAGATATAACCAGATTCCCTTCATAATCTAGATAACATGTTCCCTGATCTTTCCTTCAGCCTCATCTTGACTGTTTCCTCAGGTTAGGTCTATGTACCTATGTATGTATGAAAAAGAAGACATTAATGTAGATAATACCCGCTGAGTACCTGTGTGTGCATGTCCAGTCGCTTCAGTCATGTGTGACTGTGATCCCAAGGGCCATAGCCTGCCAAGTTTCTCTGTCCCCGGGATTCTCCAGGCGAGGATATTGTAGTGGGTTGCCATTTCCTCCTCCAGGGGATCTTCCCAACCCAGGCATTGAACTTGTGTCTCCTACACTGCAGGCGGATTCTTTACCACTGAGCCACCTAAGTCGCTTCAGTCGTGTCCAACTCTGTGTGACCCCATAGATGGCAGCCCACCAGGCTTCCCCGTCCCTGAGATTCTCCAGGCAAGAACACTGGAGTGGGTTGCAATTTCCTTCTCCAATGCATGAAAGTGAAAACTGAAAGTGAAGTCGCTCAGTTGTGTCCGACTCTTAGCGACCCCATGGACTGCAGCCTACCAGGCTCCTCCATCCATGGGTTTTCCAGGCAAGAGTACTGGAGTGGGGTGCCATTGCCTTCTCCAACCTGGGAAGCCTAGTACATGCCATATTCCATTCTACAACTTAAATATGCAAGTTTGTTTGATCTTGACAACCACCCCATGGGGTTTTACAGATGACACAATGAGGCACAGAGGAGGTAATGATCTCCTTGCTCATATCACATGTCTAGCGAGTGGCTGTGCTGAGTCATACCCAGGAGCTCTCCCCAGGAACTATGTCCCACTATGCTGCTTCTTCTTACAAGACACATGCCTTTCCCTTTCTCTCCCTCACTTCACTGCATGGGATTTCATGGACAGGCATCTTGCAGTCATAAATGTAACCTTTTGAACAGACTTTATGGAATAGTTGATTGATTTCTGTGCTTTTAAATATGCTTAGTAGCCCCATTTTATGGACGACACAACTGAGGCCCAGGCAGAAAGATTTCTGGACCATGGTTTAGCTTAAGTAGCTCAAGGTCAGTGATGTTTCTGTGATGCTGAGCACTTGAAACTGCCTTTCCTGAGTAGTTTCATCCATTTTTTTTTCCAGCTTATGTGTGTTGGGCTTGAATCAGCTTCCTGAACATGTGTGTCACCAAATTATTTCTTATTTTTACTTGGAAGTGTTTTGAAAATGACTCTGCTTCTAGAAAGTTATAACTGAAAAAAAAAGCTTCCCACATATAATCATAGAATCCCCTTCCTTTAATTGGAATTAAATTAGATATAACATTGATTTTTTAAAACTTAAAATGCAAGTAGAGCAATCATAATGAAAGAGAACTTCTGTTGTTTCAGTTAAAGATTCCTGTTTGCTGCTCTCCTGAATTAGGATTGTGACAATCACTGAGACCCTATGGACTGTAGCCTGCCAGGCTCCTCTGTCCATGGGAATCTCCAGGCAAGAATACTGGAGTGGGTTGTCATGACCTTCTCCAGGGGATCTTCCCAACCCAGGGATCCAACCCAAGTCTCCTGCATTGCAGGTAGATTCTTTACCATCTGAGCCACCAGGAAAGCCCCGAAGAACCTGTTGCAAAACACAAATTCATGTGCCCGACCCACAGTGAGGCTACCAAGACACTGGAATTTGATGTAGAGAAAGGCTTATTGCAGAGTCATGCAAGGAAAATGGGTGGCTCATGATCAGAAAACCCCTTGAAGGGTTTCAGCAAAGAATTTTTTTTTTAATTTGTATTTTTTAATTAATTAATTTTAATGGGAAGATAATTATTTTACAATTATTGTGATGGTTTTTGCCATACATCAACATGAATCAGCCACAGGGAGGTATACACGTGTCCCCCTCATCCTGAACACCCCTCCCACCTTCCTTTCCAATCCAACCCTCTGGGTTGTTTCAGAGCACTGGGTTTGGGTGCCCTGAATCATACACTGAACTTGCACTGGTCATCTATTTTACACATGGTAATACACACGTTTTAATGTTATTGTCTCAAATCATCCCACTCTCACCTTTTCCCACTGAATCCAAAAGCCTGTTCTTTACATCTGTGTCTCCTTTGCTGCCCTGCATGTATTATCATTGGTGCCATCTTTCTTAATTCCATCAGTTTAGTTCAGTTGCTCAGTGGTGTCCGACTCTTTGTGACCCTATGAATCACAGCACGTCAGGCCTCCTTGTTTATCATCAACTCCCAGAGTCCACCCAAACCCATGTCTATTGAGTTGGTGATACCGTCCAACTATCTCATCCTCTTTCGTCCCCTTCTCCTCCTGCCCTCAATCTTTCCCAGCATCCAGATCTTTTCCAGTGACTCAGCTCTCTGCATCAGGTGGCCAAAATATTGGAGTTTCAGCTTCAACATCAGTCCTTCCAATGAACACCCAGGACTGATCTCCTTTAGAATGGACTGGCTGGATCTCTTTGCAGTCCAAGGGACTCTCAAGAGTCTTCTCCAACACCACAGTTCAAAAGCATCAATTCTTCGGCACTCAGCTTTCTTTATAGTCCAACACTCACATTCATACATGACCACTGGAAAAACCATAGCCTTGACTAAACAGGCCTTTATTGACAAAGTAATGTCTCTATTTTTTTAATATGCTGTCTAAATTGGTCATAACTTTCCTTCCAAGGAGTAAGCGTCTTCTAATTTCATGGCTGCAGTCACCATCTGCACTGATTTTGGAGAACAGAGAAACAAAGTCAGCCACTATTTTTACTGTTTCCCCATCTATCTGCCATGAAGTGATGGGACTGGATGCCATGATCTTTGTTTTCTGAATGTTGAGCTTTAAGCCAACTTTTTCACTCTCCTCTTTCACTTTCATCAAAAGGCTCTTTAGTTCTTCTTCACTTTCTGCTATAAGGGTGGTGTCATCTGCATATCTGAGGTGATTGATATTTCTCCCGGCAATCTTGATTCCAGTTTGTGCTTCCTCTAGCCCAGCATTTCTCATGATGCACTCTGCATATAAGTTAAGTAAGCAGGGTGACAATATACAGTCTTGACGTACTCCTTCTACTATTTGGAATCAGTCTGTTGTTTCATGTCCAGTTCTAACTGTTGCTTCCTATCTTTTTCAGAATTTTCCACAGTTTATTGTGATCCACACAAAGGCTTTGGCATAGTCAGTAAAGCAGAAATAGGTATTTTTCTGGCACTCTCTTGCTTAATTCCATATATATGTGTTAATATACAGCATTTGTCTTTCTCTTTCTGACTTACTTCATTCTGTATAACAGGCTCCAGTTTCATCCACCTCAGTAGTATTGACTCAAATTTATTACTTTTTATAGCTGAGTAATATTGTATTGTGTATATGTACCACAACTTCCTTATCCACTCATCTGCCGATGGCCATCTAGATTGCTTCCATGTCCTAGCCATTGTAAACAGTGCTGAAATGAACATTTGGAGTATGTGTGTCTTTTTCAATTCTTGTTTCCTTGGGGTATATGCCCAGTGAGGGAACTGGGAAGTGGCAGGTGCAACAGATTAAAATCCTGCAGTTAAGCTGAGACTGCATTTTAAGAGCAACTGTAGACTCTGAAAACAAGTACAATTGTGAAGAAGGGTTTATCAGACACTGAACTGACTCCACAATATATTTTAAAAAATTTTTGTGTTCGATTTTGTTTTGTTTTATATTATACTTTTGAGGATCTAATCTCTCTCAGCAAAGCATTTTCAACAGTCAGTGGAAAGGGGGCATCTCAGGGTATGTGATCAGCTCATGCACAAGTCTCTGGTTGATGATGATCAATCCTTAGGTGCCAGATGGTCTGGAGGCTATGTGCGCATGATTAT
Source organism: Madoqua kirkii (assembly GCA_006408675.1). Classification (NCBI taxonomy): domain Eukaryota; kingdom Metazoa; phylum Chordata; class Mammalia; order Artiodactyla; family Bovidae; genus Madoqua; species Madoqua kirkii. Next base: position 19,732 of record SJYC01009784.1, read on the forward strand.
TAAGTAGTTAATTTCTTCCATTTGGTGTGGTGGGTTTTAACATCTGAAAAACTCAGTAAATATGCATGGAATTCTATATCTGGCTACTTCAGAGAGGAGCTACAGCAGAGGATATGGGGGAAGGGTCTACCCCTGGAAGGCCCCATAGGGTCCTACTTATTTAAAGAGTCACACTGAATAAGTTAATAGTGACAGTCCTAAAGGCTGCCTTATACGCTGTGTTGATGGGCCCTCTGAGAAAATTCACTTACTAGAGACACAGGGAGCCAACTGATCTCATCCCACACTGTTGATACTATCCTGCACTCCCTCTTTCACTCTTTTGAGAGGTCACTTATTTCTTCCAAAGTGCTATCGCTGACAGGGACATTGTCATAAGCAGACATAACATTTGGGGGCTGCAAAAGTCAGGGAAATATTTTAATTTGCTTTGAAAATTAACATGCAGTAAATCACAAAGTTACTCAAAACCTTTGTCCACTCCAACTTGGAGCATTGTCTATCTGGAGACTTTTACTTAGTGTTTATTCCTTATTAAACCAGTCTTTTCCAAGACTTACCTCCAATCTCAGAGCTAGAGCACTAAATATGACAAACACACTCCAAGAAAACCACATATCTAAGAAAAACTCTGCAATATACAGTTTCAAATGCATATGTAATTACCTAGTAGAATTTCATAGTTTGAACAATGGATTTTCTAGCAGGGTTATTCAGCCTTCTTTTTTAAAATGTTGCCTTTTGAAAATTTACTTCACTTCAGTCTGTTAGTAATAAGAAAGTAGAACTGTGAAATTCACATGCAGGCAGTCTAGGGTACAGAGTCTTAGAGAGGAAACAGGAGGAGTTCAAGTTCAGCTGTGCTGTGAACCAGATGCGTGACCTTAAACAAGAAGTCAGTTTTCTGAGTTTAGTATACTACTTTGTAAAAAAATATTGGGACAATAACACAGACTCAGAGTTGTCCCTGTGAACATGACATGAAGAAAGAAGAACGCAGTTTGTAAATTCACAGTGCTAATCAATTGTTCAAAATGTGAGGAAAGTTGAGGAGACTGGATCTTCTCTTGCCTTCACATGATGTCCCTTCCCTGCTGCCACAACTTCCTGCCATCTGCAACATCGATACCTTCAGGTTAAGGTGAGAATAACTTGCAGATGTTTAATGTATGTTTCTAAAAGTAGAGACTCAGTGAGGCAAAGATACCCTTGTAGATGTATTTGACCTGTTGCTTAATAACATTGTTGGTCATGTAATAGACTGTTAAAATGCCTCCTTTCTGGCTTCAAAGGCTTGGAACAATAGACCAACTATCCCAGATTCCAAAACAGGGTTTAGAGCATTTATGCAAGGCTTTCAAAGAGAGTGGCACAAAACTCATTTGGGTATTCTTGGCCCTCCATCGTTTAGAGGAATCAAGTTTGAGGCCAATGCAATAGAAGAAGGATGTGTAGGAAGATGTCAGAAAGCTGTGTATTTCACCTCCTTGTTTCTACCCCACCTTTGGTAGTGGAGAAGATAAGTGATTCTGACCTGTTTCTTGTTAAACTAGAAAGAGGGTGCCCCACAGGAAAAACTCAAGTATCTTAATACAGCCCCGTTAGAATTGGGGAGCATAAGGACTCTGGTGAGTCTCTGGCTGGATCAGACTGAGGCAGGTAAAATGAGAGAAAGGGTGCACTGGAAGTGGGGGTACTCCACTCTCAGTGGAGTGAGGGCGAGTGCCTCTCAAGGACCGGGTTTGACTTGTGTTCTTAGTTGTGTCCAACTCTTTGCGAGCTCATGGACTGCAGCACACCAAGCCTCCCTGTCCATCACCAACTCCCGGTGTTTACTCAAACTCATGTCCATTGAGTCAGTGATGCCATCTAACAACCTCATCCTCTGTCATCCCCTTCTCCTCCCACCTTCAGTCTTTCCCAGCATCAGGGTCTTTTCAAATGAGTCAGTTCTTTGCATCAGATGGCCAAAGTATTGGAGTTTCAGCTTCAGCATCAGTCCTTCCAATGTATATTCAGGACCGACTTCTGTTAGGATGGATTCATTGGATCTTCTGGCAGTCCAAAGGACTCTCAAGAGTCTTCCCCAACACCACAGTTCTTGACTTGTGTGGGGCAGGGTAAACTTTGAGCCCCTTTGAGTCTCCTCCAAGAGGACAACCCCTGTGGGCTTGGTGTACCTGATGCCCAAGAAGAATGAATTATGATGTCTCTGGCTGAGAAGAGTCAGTTTCTTACCTGCTGTGAGCCTCAGTTTCCTTTTCCTGGCAGTTGCAACCCAAGGATCCTACTTGGATTGTCTCTGAGGAAGCCACAAATTGCCTCAGTTTGAGGAGCAGTTAGCAGGCCATTCCTCTACGCCCCAGGATACCATTTCCAGGTTAGGTCTGTGCAGGCGAGAGGTTTCCTGCTTTTTATCTCCCCTCTTCCTGCATCTCTTCCATCCAACTTCCAACACTGCAGGCCCAGAGGCAACCTGGGAGGGAGGCAGAGAACAAAATGCAGAAGGAGGAAAAAGTCAGCTATCCCCTGCTCCTCTAGTAATTTCCTGGCTGAAGCAGGCTGGAGCTAGAGAAGGGGAAAAGTTGTCAGCTGGATAAGAATATAGAGTTCCATGGTTATGGTTCAGGAATGGATGTTTAAACTGTTAACATGACTCTTCTTGTAGATGAAAGTTACTTAAAGACTTATTTCTTGAAAATTATGAGGAGACATGTGATTTATGTTTTGTTCTTAATGGAATGTTTATGCTTAAAAACATATTTAATGTTTCTTGATTAATTCACTATAAGGAAAAACATTCTAGATGATACTGATTCTCCAGTAAAGGTTGCTACTTTCTTTGTAAGGCTTCATTGATGGGTCTGTGTTGCTTTCAACTGACTTATATGACCAGATTTAGATGTTTGAACTTGATTTACCTCTCTACTTATGCTTCTTGGTTCTATTCAGAAGAAGATATTGTGGAATCAGAGAATCAGTATTTAGAGTTGAATATGCTTTGAGCAGAAAAAAGCAGTTACCAATATGTAGCCATTTTTTGGTAATTTGTTCATGTCTTTTTGAAAAATAAAAACATATTCTTTATTTAAAGTAAGGATCCTCTATCTATATCCATCAAGTTAAATCTATTACTTTAAAAAATTTATTCATACTTATAATTTTCTTGTTTTCTTGCTAGTTCTAGAAAAG